>PVJO010032301.1:0-13352 GCA_004026905.1 Hystrix cristata
TTTATTTTATGGTAATTTGTGTTTTCCTGTCTTGGATTGCACTCAAATTTGTTTCTCAATCAGAGTTCTTCCGTGCCCATTCTTACTTTGAAGAGTGTACAGGTTTAAACTACTCCTGCCCTCTTCACTCATTCTCTAATTATGCGATCCATTTACTTAATAATTTAGTCTTTTTAAAATTCAAATAGCATTATGCCAAAATAATTTAATCTTTTTAACAAATTATTCAATTTTTAAAGTCTCAATGTCTTCTTCTACATAGAGCTCCTCTTTAACAGGATTATTGAAAGAATTATGGGCACCCAACACATAAAAGTCATCTAAGAAATATAAATTCTTTTTACCTTAATAAATATGTATAGAGTTCAGTTAGTAAATTATGTCAATCTTTTGACCAAAACATCTATCAGTTTTCTTATGGAACTGGATGTGGTGTGCACACCTTTAGTACCAATGCTTGGGAGGCTGAGGCAGAAGGATTGCTTGGACCCAGAAGTTCAATCTCAAAAAATAAAATAATTTTTCCTTCAAGTTTATGTTGAAGCTCACCTTATAGAATAGTACCAGACAGGTGATCTGGACAGGTGATCTGGACAGTTCAGTATTATTTAGTATTATTTATTATTTATTATTTATTATTATTCAGTATTATTTATATTTTGTGACATTAGGAGATTTTTAACCATTTCAGCATAAAAATCTTCGAAAAATTATATTTTAAAGTTATTTTGTTGGTTGTGAAGTAGCTGAGTAAGATATATTCTGATTCACACCAATTTTGTAATTGAGGAAGAAACTGCAATTCTCAAGGTGTAAATCAGGTCTGGTTTCTGTTCTACAGATCAAGTAATGCTTTGGTAGGTTACCCATCTATTTCTTTCTTAAAGCCAACCTCCACCAAAGATTTCTGTGGATAAAAACATACCTGATTCCTTTTGGTATCTCATCATCTCTGCTGACATAAGGAAGCTCGTATCAGTGGTGATATTTCCTGTCATCATCCTCGTACACATAACGGCCTACAGAAGACAGTGTTCAAAGTCACTAGGGTTTCTCTTCCTCTAGTCCACAGAGCTTTAGTGATGAAACTACATCTTAAATCCATCCGGAGTCCAGTGAGCATAATGAGTGTGAGCTCTCTCTCCCCCTCCCTCTTCCTCTCTCTCGCTTACAACTCACTATGTAGTCTAGGCTCGAACAGCGATCTTCCTGCCTCAGTCTCCCAAGTGCTGGGATTACAGGCATGCACCATCATGCTTGGTGCCTTTAGAGTCTTTCACATACATTCTTCCAGAGAACTTCTGGTGACTCATTGTCATTGAATGTAGCCTACCATTTAGTCCAGGTTTCAGCCAACTCAGCAAGTAGGGCCATTCCCAGCTGCACAGGCTCATACATTTACTCCAGGTAGCTTTGATTGATAACAAACTACCTAAAATGTAGTTACTTAAAATGATTATTTATGTTTCCATGATGTTGTAGGTTAACAATCTGGACTGAGCTTCACAGGGCCAGCTCATTTCTGTTCCACCTGGCGTCGGCCACACTGGCTCATGTATTCACAGCCAGTTAACAGTTTTGCTGGAGGATGGTTGGTCTCAGATGGCTTCGTTCACAGGTCTTAGTGTTGGTTCTGGCTGCTGGTTGGGCCATGTGTCTTCAACAGATTATTCCAGAATTCTTCACCCTAGAAGCTAGGCAAAAACAGAAAAAAAAAAGAGGCACAGCTGCAATTCACAGTGCGCTTCGCGCCTCTGCATCACATTTGCTGTGTCTCATTAGCTAAGAAGAAGTACATAGCCACACCAGTAACCAAGGTGTAAAGATTATATGAGGGCATGATATACAACGTAGGATAATTTCTTGGGAGGCTAATACTGTAACAGTATGATCTTAAGCCTGAAAATTTGTGGAAAGTATACCGTATCAGCTGTACCTAAACTTGATCCCAGTCCAGTTTAATTGTCTGCTATTTTTGGTCTAAAACCTTTAGAATTCATCCCTACATTATATTAGTCAGGTTTCTTAGATTGTACATTTAACAAAATCTGGTGGTCCCTTTGGAGTGTAAGCCTTTTCCTCCCAAACTACTCTGCCCGTCCCCCTGAATATGCTGGGAAATGACTCTAGAAAAATCCTGAAGGCTGTAACAGCTCGGAGCACTGGGACTTATGAAGAATAAAGACCTCCCTTGCAAAGCCATCGTCTGACATGTGGTTACAACAGGATTTCAGAAGGAAACGTCTAGCGTTATCGGAGGGCAAAGAGGAGGCTTCTTCCGCATCTGGGGAAGCTCAGGGGAGGGAGGGGTTGGGGCTCAAGATTCTCACTTCGTCCAAGTCCACGAGAAAAGAAAAGCCAGAGTATTTTTTTCTCAACATTCCCGAGAAAATCAGGAGAATTACTCTGAACAAGCTTATGTCGTGTCGTGTGTCCTCCTCTGGAGCAATCGCTGGAACAAAGAGTATGTGAGCGTGATGTCCTAGATCTGGAGCTTCAGACAATGTGAACCGAAAACGGCAAGTATGGTGGCCTCTAAACAGGCACGGACACTGGAGAAGCAGACCCCAGAGTCCCCCACCTGAGCCAATAGCCAGCTTTGAAAGAGCTCTCCCTGGACAAAGTGCTCTGCGTGACAGGCTGGGAATTTAGCAGGGCTGAGTCATGATTTTTAATCTTTAGGGAGTTAAAATAAATATCGACTTTATTTTAATTTTTAATTTATTTATATTTTAGATGTCTCATATAAGAGATACCATACAATATTTAACTTACTATGTCTGACTTATTTCACAACACTAGAGTCTCAAGTTCAAACCATTTTCCTGTAAATGACATCACTTTACTCTTCATGACTGAATAATATTCCATTTTGTATATATGCCACATTTTCTTTAGTCATTCATCTATTCATGGGCATCTAGCCTGTTTCCAGAATGTAGCTATTGTGAGTTGTGCTGCTATAAACGTGGGTATGCAAGTATCACTATATGATGTCTTTAACTCCTTTAGAAATGTATCCAGGACAGGTACAGCTGTATCAAATGGAATTTCTATTTTTACTTTTTTGAGACATCTCCATGATGATTTCTGTAGCACTTGTACTAGTTTATATTCTCGCTAATAATGTAAAAGGCTTCCTTTCTTCCTACATTCTCACCAACATTTGTTGTTTTTGTATTCATGATGATAACCATTCTGATGGAATAGCATGAGATGAAATCTCAGAGTTGTTTTGATTTAAATTTCCTTAATGACTAAAGTAATACCCATTTTTTCATGTACTTATTGGCCATTTGTACTTTTTGTTTTGAGAGGTGTCTATTCAGATCCTTTTTTTTTTAATTGAGGTATTTGTTTTGGGGAGTTAATTTTTTTAGTTCTTTGTATTCTCTAGATATTAGTTCTCCATCAGAAGAGTAGCTGGCAAATTTTTTCCCATTCTTTAAGCTGCCTTTTCATTCTGCTTATTGTTTCCTTTGCTGTGCAGAAGCCTTTTAATGTGATGTACCCTCATTTGTTGATTGTTAGTATTATTTCTTGTACAATTGGAGTTCTGTTTAGGGAGTCCTTGCCCATGCCCATAGCTTCAAATGTTTCCTCTGTATTATTTTCCAGTAGTTTCAAAGTTTCTATCTTTATATCTCTAGGTGTTTTATCCATTTTTATTTGTCTTTAGTACAGAGTGAGAGATATGGGTCCAATTTCATTCTTCTGCATTTGGATGACCAGTTTCCCCAGCACCATTTGTTAAAAGTAGTTTTTTCCAGTACATGTTTTTGGCCTGTTTGTCAAAGATTAGATCACTAAAGTTTGCTTCTTTGCCTTCTGTTCTACTCCAGTAGTCTACATGTCTATTTTTGTGCCAGTACCATGCTGTTTTTGTTACTATAGCTTTGTAATATATAATTTGAAATCCAGAATTGTGATGCCTGTCACTTTGTTCATGTTTCCCAGGATTGCTTTTGCTATCCTGGGTCTCTTTAATTTCCATGTAAATTTTAGGATTGCTTTTCTAGTTCTGTGAAGAAAGTTCTTGGCATTTTAATGAGATTACATTAACTCTATATATTGCTTTTGGTAATACAGACATTTTAATGATATTAGTTTGCCTATCTAGGAATAGGGGATATCTTTCCATTTTCTACCACCCTCTTTAATATCTTTCTTAAGAGTTCTATAGTTTTCATTTTAGAGGTCTTTCACCTCCTGGGTTAGGTTGATTACTAGGTATTTGATTTTTTGACACTATCATAAATGGAATTATTTTCTTTATTTCTTTCTCAGTGGGTTTATTATTGATGTACAGGAACACTTTTGATTTTTGCGTGTTGATTTTGTGTCCTGCTACTTTGCTGAATTTGTTCATTGGCTCTAAGAGTTTTCAGGTGGCGTTCTCTGTGAAGGAACATAACATCTGCAAACGGAGATAATTTGAGGTCTTCTTTTCTTGTTCATACCTTTTTTCTTTCTTTTGCTGATTACTCTAGCTGAAGTTTTGAGTATTCTATTAAACAGTAGTGGTGAAAGAAGACGCCCTTATCCTGATTTTAGAGTGAATGCTTTCAGTTTTTTCCCATTCAGTATGATGTTGCCTGTGGGTTTGTCATATATAGCTTTTATCAGTTTGAAGCAAGGCCTTCTATACATGTTTTCAACAGGGTTTTTTTTTTTTAATCATGAAAGGGAGTTGAATTTTGTTGAAGGGTTTTTTTCTGCATCTGTTGAAATGATTATGTGATTTTTATCTTTTATTCACTTTATATGGTGCATTACATTTATTGATTTATATATGTTGTACAATCCTTGCATCTCTGGCTTGAAGTCAACTTGGTCATAATGTCTGATCTTTCTAATGATTTGTTACATTCTGTTTGCATGTATCTTGTTCAGGACTGACAATCAATTTTCCTGATCTTAGAAATACCACCTTGTGATGTCAACAAGAATCTTTTATAAAGAGGGTATGGTGGGCCTCAGCTACCCCACATAACTTGTCTGTATGGGTGTATTCCCAACAACAGATCTTCTCAGGAGAAGTAAACTAAAAGAAAGTGGTATATTTTCTTCTTGGTTCTGCTGGTCCTATAAAAATAGAATTCCAAGTTAAAACAGCTGCAAGAAATACAGAGGAAGCAACTAATGCCCAGACCATTGAACGGGAATATTATCAGTCTGCTGGTCACATCAGGCAAACGTCCCAGAATCTCAGTTTTCCTCAACTTAAAATCAAAATAGGAAAGCCTGACTTAAACATAACTTAAAGTGACATTTGAGACCAAACAGTCTTTTCCGACTATTACACTGGCAAAAACTTTTTAAATTATAAACTGTAACTTTCCAGACTGTGTTGGTAGACTCATACATTATTTGTGGTCATAGAAGTCAATACAACTCTTTTGGAAGACAATTTGTCTGTAGATCAGAGGCTGTACGTTTTGTCACTCCATCTGTTCAAGCAATGCCACTCCTTTGTAAGTTTATTCTAAAGAAATAATTGAAAGTAGAGAAAAATTGTAGACCCAAAGAGGCTGTGCTGTGGGCTGCTATAACCTTTAATATCGAATGGTAAAAGCAAGGTACAAAACTCTTACTCAGATTACTCCTTTTTGAAAAAAAGTGAACTGAAAAAAAAGCGCTTGGACATGTAATAAGAACCATACTAAGATTCATGACTATACCCAGAAATGCTATTTCCAGGATTTTTCTAAAGAAAGTCAGTAGACTTAAGAGAAAGGAATATTATGTAAAACAAAAATCCCACAAAATGTTAATTATGATATTATCTGTATGGCCCAAAACTGGAAATAACCTGTCAAACAAAACATAAGTGAATTAGTCATAGTGTTGTGTTTGCATTATAGACAACTGTCTAGCCACAAAAATGTCAGTTATGAAAATCACATAGAAATATGACATAATTATTATCTTTTTAAGAGAAAACAGTTTCTATGTACAGTACTGAACACTATCAGCATACAGTATCTATGCCCATCTTCACAGACCCCTCAGACTGGAGAGGATGTGATTCCCATTGTACAGATGAGGAAATTGAGACAAAGTTAAGAAGAAAATTTCCCAAGTTTGTACCATTAGTACAACCAGCATTCAAATGTGGGCTAACTAATAGAAAAACAATTTTTCCTTATCTAAGATACTACAAAAGCCCAGACTCCAGAGAATAATAAGCAAAAGAGAGAGGAGGAAAAAGAGAGAATGTGGGGGGGAAAGTGAGGTGTCAAGTGGAGCAATAATGTGCATGGCCTTATAATAAATAATAATTATTACCTTATTACCCTTTCAACTACAGTGGTAAATCCAAATAAATAAATAATAAGAAAAACTGAGAATAGGACAAAAGACTGGGGAAAATATACTAAAATGTCAAGAGGATTTTGTTCAAGTGGAGAGTTGTATGTAATTTCCCTGTAAGGAAACTCCAAGATCTTAATAGTATGTAGTACTTTCATAAAAATATTTTATATTAAAAATTTGACAGTTTTAAATATTTTTACATACATTTCCTCCCTGATATGGAAACCAGTCTCTGTATAGCTCACTGACCACTGACATGCTGTGGTGATCGGAAACAGCAGTTACTCCCACAACATGTTACTATATTAGGAAAATAAATGTCTGCCATTTCTTTTCAAAATCTGGCAGTAATTCCTCTACCTAGTCCTTTTATAAAAGTTTGGGGGAAAGTCTAAGAACTCATATTCCTTCCCTTTTTTCCTTCTTTCCTTTGCTTTCTCAACTGTAAATTAGAATGGCAATAACAGTGACCGTCTCCGTGGTATCATGAGATTATGAGCAATTTTAATTTCCTTATATTGACATCTTCAATCTGAAAATAATAAACATTAAGTAATTTTTAAACAGTGTGTTAAAGTTTAGAATTTCAGTGTCTGCCTATTGAAAAATCAAAAGGTCACAGAAATGCCAGCTATAATGGGGTTTTTGAAAAAATTTTGCACGCACGTGTTTTTTTCCAATGTGTGGGGCGTAAACTTTCACCTGTGTTTTTACAAGAGCCTAAAGAGAAACTAAAACAAAAGCTTACTCAGTGACAGTTCGAGCAGGCAGTGGGGTTGCCAGCATCCTGCTTGCCTCATCAGATGTCACAGGGATCTGTGCACACAACGCATGACTGGTCTGCAGACAGCGCATGAGGCACATGTGACAGGGCAAGCTGCGTGTGTCTTTTCCAGTTAGTGCTTGGGGGAGTTGTGCTCAAGAACTACCACCCTGAAGGCAGAAAATATTTGGGTAGAAGTAAGAAGGGTCTTTCCAAAGCTCAAATACTTTTCAGACTGCTCTCAGAATGAAGAGAAGGAGAGAACAGCTTCTAAGCATGAGTGCTAGATGGTAGACTGTGACATTTGAAAGCTCTTAAAGGAAAATGCCAGCCTGACAGGCTCCAACTGCCTCCCCTGAGAAACAAAATGAGAAGTTCAAACCCAGGTCAATAAAAGGCTCTGCTTTCTGATTGTGCATCAGTGAGCCATAGCAAGCCATTGAACTATCTTGATCGCACCTCTCTCTTTTGGGACTGTGTGGGGTGCATCTAGTCCCCAATATCAATCTACTTCTGTCTTGAGATTTTAACCTCCAGTCAGCAGTGTATTGGATATGCTCTACCTTAAGAAATTTAAAGCAAACTAGAGAAATGCATCACACATGGAGAAAGCCCCCTACAATTAAGTGTCTGGTGAGTGGAAATAGACAGTAAGACCCAAAGAAATTCATAATTGATGGAGGTCCCCATGGAAGAGAGTGACACAAGAAATCAAAGAGGGAATGAAAAATGTGCTGAGCTTAGCAGATCCCGGGTGATGGGTAAGGAGTTGGTAAGTAATAGGCACTAGTCCAAATGCCGGAGGAGCATTCTGGAAGCCAAGGTAAGAGTTATTCCCCTGGCTGTCAGACAGTAAGACCCATTGTGAGGAGTGGCAAGTCCCAGGGAATGGCTAGGGCAGTGTGGGTACTGAGGTGCTTGGTGCTGCAAGCATTCTCCATCCAGTTCTATCCCCTCTAATGATACAGCCATGCTAGTGATTACTTGCTGAAAATAAGCCCTACGTGAGGGCAAATGGCAAAGCAGAAACATTTCAAACTTACTTTCACATATGGTATTTTCCTTGATCAGCTTATTTCTATCTACATGTCTGTCTGTTCACCATACCGCAAAAACAGGCAAAGAGGGGCTGGGGATTTAGCTAAAATGGCAGAGCACTTGGCTAGCAAGCACAAGGGTCTGAGTTTGATCCCTAGAAACCCCCCTCCAAAAAAAAAAAAAAACAGGCAAAGGTACAGAAGAAGAAATGAAGGTGGTCTTCACCTATCTTTCCTTCATTCACTCAGTTAGTCCTCTAGGAAACGTTGTGCCTGAATGCTAGACAACCTTGAAGACTCCACACAGAAGAGTCTCTTCAGAGGTGGAACTGTCACAGAGCAATTACACCTCCCCACAACAAGTCTTGACATGTGGCCAGATCAGAAATTGAGAGTCACAACAGAAGGAAACAATCTGAGTGTGCATCCGTGTCAGATATCAGAGCAGACAGGTCTGGCAGGGAGTTGAGAGCAGATTAGAAACTCAGTGACAACACTGAATCAAGAACTGATACACTATTAATCATTGCAAACAGGAATGAGCAGGAAGTCAAGCTAATTTCACTCAATATTAGTAACAAATTATGACAATAAAATTTAGATTTCTGTGACCTATTGAAGTTTGAAAAGCATCTTCAAACGTCTTGTTATGCCAATTGAGCCTTTCTACCTATGTAAAGGAAACCTAGCAAATACTCCCATTATATGGATGAGAAACTCCATTTTAGTGAAGTTAAGTCACTTTCCCAAATTACCCCCATTGCTTTTTAAGTAAAATGACTAGCTTGGTAGCATATTAGATATGCTACACCTTGAGGAATTTAAAGAAAAATAGAGAACTATATCACATGTAAAGAAAGTTGTATAAATTTAGGGAGATGCATAGACACAATATATCTTGACTTTCATCCTAGCACATATCAAAGTGTTAGTTGCATTTATATGCTTGTGAATAATATGGTTAATAAATGAGGTCGGGCTAACAAAGCAACTATTAAAACTTTTTTGTTTTCTTTCTTGTGGGTGATTTGGATGAAGACATAGAAGATGAACCTATTGCTTCTGAAGATTAACAAAGCAAGAGGGAGGTGTTGGGGATTTAGCTCAGTGGTAGAGTGTTTGCCTAGTAAGCGCAAGGACCTGAGTTCGATCCCCAGTAGCCCCCCAAAAAAGAGCAAGCAGGGTAGTCAGGTGGAAAGAAGAGTTCCTCCCTTAAAATTCCAGTTTCTAGGCCAAAACCCAAGGGATGGAATGTGAAGTTTTACTTTTGATTTACATACCTAAGATAGACAAAGCTTGGTTTGTTAGCAGTTAATATAGAAAAATTATTGGTGCTTAATATGAAATAATATGAACAGTAACATATTTATGAACTATAAATTTGCCATAACCACAAATGCAGGTTGAATTGAAATTCAATTGCTAAAAAAGCTACAGAGAATTTCAACAGCATTGCTATCAGAATACCGATCAGAAATAGGAACAGATAGTCATACTGTAGCTATGGTACTGCGTCTAAATCAACTTACTTCCTGAGTATTTTGTTCTCTTCAGGGCTCTACTTATTAATTGAAACATTAATGAATGCAAGTAGATCAGGAAGGAGGAACTCAAGAAGACAAAAGCCCCCCTGGACTAGGAATATCTGAAGAAGCTGAGTATTTCTCCTAGAGAAGAATTATCAAGGGAAAACATGCAGAATGTGGCCCCAGACTGGAAAGAACCCACTAACTATTGATGTTCATCAAGGGTTAATCTCCTGCTCCTGGAAACTGTCACACAATCCAGAACAGGCATTTCCCAAGGTGCAGTAGAAGGTATTCTTCCCTTAGCTGGTGAATTTACTGCCTGAAGGTGGTATGATTCTTCACAGTAGTCACTTTATTTCTCTAAGCCTCAGTATCCTGAAATGAAGTAATTTGTAAATTCACTTTCAGTTCTCCCTTCCTAGGAAGTACTTGGTCCTACGTGTAGCTTCATTTGTTTCACAGAAACAGCAGACACAGAAATCTTTGATCTTTCACTTGACTCTCAAGATCTTATCCTCAAATAAACTTTTCTCAACCAATTTAAACAAGTCCTTAAGATCTTCTAGTCGATGAAACACAAAATGATCCAGGTTTCCAAATCTTGTCCACGTGGTTCCCTGAGAACTGTATTAACTTGCCATCTTTTCTGAATAGAATTTTTTTCTTCCATTCTGTTCATGCCTCTTTGTATCTAAGGATAGAAGGAGGTTGATGAGAAACTTGTAAAGCAAGGAGAATATCTGCCTTTTACCTGATAATGTCAGAACTAGAGAATGACTGACAAGAAATTATGGGCCTGGTTTTACGACAGTACGCAGGAGTAGTACTACTTCAAGGAATTACCTCCACCACAACCAGTCACTGTCAGCAGAGTAAGCGGCTATATCTGAGTGTATTAGGAAATGTGCTGGAAAGTCCCTGCCCTTCCCCCTACACACACACTTCCCCCATTTTTCCCCATTATTTGCTTCATCATTCACCTTTGGAAATAATTTCTCTTAAGCCTCTAAATCCTTTTTAGACTTTAATAAGCTCTTCAGTTCCTATTTTGCTAGCTCCCTCAGGGCAGTGTACCAGGAGGTGGAGTAAGGGCCATTTCTAGGAAGGGAGAGTCCAGGGCTACCCTGGGAGATTGCAATCACAAGAAAACCAATGTATTATTCTTTTTCTTTATTTTTACCATTCATTTGGCACTGAGCATTGTACTAGGTGTAAAGGATACAGAGATAGTAAAACATCACCCCAGACCTCAAGGGTAGGCTGATACCTGATAAAAGAAAATTTCTGAGATGTTCTGAGTTAAGTTATGGGCTACAGAACACAGAGAAGAAAGAGAGAAATTCGTTTTAACTCACAGATGCAAGCTAGTCAGCAAAGGAAAACTTCCACGCCTTCCCTGCCTATATGCTGAGATTAGCCATCAAGGGCATATTGCATTTTGTTTTTAGGACTAGCCATGAGGGAACCCTTTCTGGTCTAAACTTCTATCCCAGACTTGCCCCTGTTTTTCCTGTTCTGCCCCCTTTTATCTATTGCCAATATCTTTCTTCCCAAATTTTTGTTACAAAACATCCCAATTCCTTAAGCCCAGTGGACATTTTTCCAATTTTATCTGGCCATGCTGCTGGGAGCTTAGGGAACCGGTGCCAAGAGTGGTCCTTTCACATTAGGCCAGCATTTTTAATAGCTCAATAGCCATTTATTCGAGAGAACTGTGAGTCTCAAAAGTTTGATTTAATATCACATACACCCCTCTCTGACCTTTTATACATGTGATATCCTTCATATAAAAAAGAGAGAGAGAGCTGTCACAGGATGACTAACATGGGCAAAGCAGCCAGAATATGGGTGGCATTGGGCGCCCATGGCAGGGTCCTTACCCTGGTGAAGTGCCGGTTCCTTTAGTTACTGCAGCTGGTTTTGTCATAGGGGCACCAAATCAAGGGAGGGGAAAGTGGTCCTGTAGAACCCTTCAATCAACTGCCCCGAATTTTTTTCTATAGGGTTCTACGTCTCCTGTAGGTCATTTACAGAATTAAGGAGGAGGCACCCTGGGCAATAATGGTGACAGTGAAAAGCTAGAATTTCTTAGAACTTTCTTTTGGGTCCTCAGGGGAAGGCAGATGGGAGAAGTAGCATGTGGTAATGGTTGTCATTCATTTTACCACCCCAAACAGTACAGAATAGTTCCATACTTTCCCATCAGTAACAACAGCTGACATCTACATCATCATCAGAACAAGCACTGATTCTGTTTCACTTTTCTTTACACGGGCCTGACCTCAATTTCCTCATGACCTTAAGTACTTCACCCTCAGTGTAGTCTCCAACTACCAGTTAATGACAAATTGTTTATTTCCTTCTTCTCTTTTCTCTTTTTTATTTTTCAAGCAAATGCAGGCCTGCTTAAGGGAGTCTTTAATTAGTGAAGACTTTCTAAGGAAAGTAAGAGAAACGTGAAGGTCTAGCTCATATTTCTTTCTAATGATTACTGTATAAATTTGACTATTGTTTTTTACGAGCTCAAAGATTAAAAGTGCCTCTGGCAGCACTAGGGTAACACTTCAACACTTGTATGTTCCTTCCCTAGTTTTTCTTCTGCCTGGCTCTGTACTCAGACTTTTAGAGGAATCAGATATCAGAGGGGAAAAGGTAGAAAACACACAGCAGAGCTACCAACTTTGTTCAAAGTGGGTTTTTGGTAGTCTTATTGCAGAATTTGATTTAAAAACTCAGACACCACCCATAACCTCTATCTTTGTCATCCCTGTTTTGTGGCAACATGATTTTTTATCATTGGTTGGTGACACTATTACAGCCTTGTGAGTTTTCTATGCTGATTCTCCAGAAACCGTTGAGGGATAATAGTGTTATTTCTCTTTTGCTCCCCCTCCTCCAAAGGTTCTCTTTGTCCACCCAAACTTACTCTTGAACCTAAACTTCTTTTGATGGGAAATTAATTAATGATTTGTAAGGATACAGCTGAGCTCTGACCTCAGTGCCCAGCCAAAGCCACAGCCTGTCCCTCACTCGGTCAGCTCAGTAGTGATCTCCCCCTGGAGCTGAAGCTCCACTTGCGCTGGGTTTGATTTCCATTTAGTATTTCTCTTGAAGAAAAGAATCAGGGAAGTCCATGTGCAGAGCATTTAGCAGAGGACAGACACCTTGGAGCCTTTGGGCTTCGACTGTGCCTAAGGTTCTGAGGAGCCACTTGAAGCCAGGGAGGAAGAGCTCACCAGGAGGGGGTTTTAGAGACCTGGGAGAAGGGCTGGGCATTCTCGGGAGATCTGAAAGTATGTAGAAGCCCCACAGTTGCTAGGGGAATACAGGTATTAGTGCCCGCCAAACAGTATATGTTCAATATAATTGAATGGCTTGGAGGAATGAATGGGCAAAAGGGAGAAAGCAGAAGGGATGAGACTGAAGCTGGACCAGGTAGAGATGGCATTTGCCATTCTTTCTCCCTAGTATCTATTTTCTGGATTGTTTCTGTTTTGTTTTGTTTCCTTTCCTTTCTCTTCCTTTTCTTTCCTTTCCTTTGCAGCTGCCTCTGGGTGATGCTTAGACATCAGCTCCAGGCTGAAAGTTTCTTTTTTTTTTTTTTTTTTTTGGTGCCGGGGATCGAACTCAGGCCCTTGTGCTTACGAGGCAAGCACTCTAATCACTGAGCTAAATCCCCAGCCCCAGGCTGAAAGTTTCTTGGCCATC
>PVJO010032302.1:0-13353 GCA_004026905.1 Hystrix cristata
GCTTATTAAATTATTTATGAAATAACATAATAAGTCCATGTTTAATAATTAAATGAGAAAAATTACATGTCTGCTTAATAACAACAGTAAATACCTGTCCTTAAAGGCACATACACTTGTAGTTAAAACACTAGTATTAGTAATTGCTGTGTTTACATTTCATGTTGCATAAGCACATGTAATGGTTCATGCATGTAGGTTTTTATTTGAGTGTGTGTTGGGTGCAGGAACCATTGTTAGCACCACACCGCACCTTCTTCTACACAGTATTCCTTTGCCAACTATGTAGTCCACGCTCAAGTACTGAGCAAGTGAGTAATAAAAAAGACCACTAAAATCCCATGATAATGTTGAAAATATATGATCTTATGTGGCCACATTAAAAGATTTCTAGGCCCACATCGAGTCCACAGGGCATGGATTAGAAGGTCCTGGGCTAGCACCTCAGCATTTTAATCTGAGGAGAGCACAATTTAGTCCACAGCAGTGGAAAATTCCATTAGGATAGGCCCTTTTGAACATTTATTTTTGAAATGATTTTCTTGATTGTGGAATATCATTGAGGGTGGATAATACATTTTGAGAGCCTATGGATGGGAATTTCGGCATAAGAATTGTATGAAGGTAAGTCTATGTCCACAGTATCTTATTATTAACAATAAAATGCTGCCTCCTCCATGATGAAAGTAATCCATTGTGATCAACACGCCAACACAGAGGTGCCAGATCATGCTGGAGAGTGGTGTCATAAGATAACATAGAGTTGGTCCCTGCTGCTAGTTTATTGATCAGTCAGCAGTGGTTACAGACAAGTCCCCTCTGTAAGTGTGACCATGTTGCTTAATCCGTGCATAATGTCCATCACTACCACTATAGCTACTTTATTAATGATCATATCAGTCAGGGATTCAGGTAGCTATGGAAACAGCAATATAGACCTTGTCATTCTATCTACTTGATTGTTAAATATTCCTCTATTTAGGTCACTCCTTGCTGAACATTTACATGGAACATAAATACCTTCAGTTTTTACTCATTCTATCCACATGCCTATTTCCCAAGTCCTGGATCATTCGGCTGACTCTTTGGACACAGCTCATGAATCCATATATAATTGTTTGTATGAATATTTTATTTTCCAATCAAAATTAACATTTTGTTGCACTGTTTAAAGTTCTGACTGTAGAAAATGTTTGCCTTTACCTTACCCTTCAGGGATATCCTGAAAAGGGATTGCAATAATATAATTTTCACATTCAGGTGTCACTTGCATATCATGAAGTACCCACCTGGGAAACAGACCTGAAAATCTCTGTCTTGCCATCAATTTGGGGAATTCCTTATGAGTTCATAGGTTCTGGTTTAGAGATAAAGATAGCAGGAATAGGTGGCATGGACATTTGGGTGACCTCTTTATGTGAATTACTTATAAATCCAGGATCTATGTGAGCTTGATATCATTTATACAATTTCCTACTGATTATAGCATGCATGTGTCCATATCAAACTGTATTTTGGTGGTTCAAACACTTGCACACCAATTCATGGTCATCAGTTCAGATTTTGTGGCAAATCTTAGGAAATCACCAAAAAATGGCTTTGGTAATTCACTGGACCCAATGTGATGTGAACCTTAGCCACAAATCCATTCATCGCTGTACTTTTATAAACTTCTGTTAGACTATAGTGATGTTTTGGGTCTACTGGTATTGGTGATAGTTCGGAGCCCAGAACTCATAAACCTCCCAAGTTCTGATTACTTGTTTTTCCTAAAATTTAGTGAAAATCTATAGGTCTATTTGGGAAATACTGTGAGAAAGATTAACAATACAGTTTATTTCTTTGGCAGTTTAGTGGAATTTTTTATTCACGGACCTGTTCCGCTTTCATTCAAAAAATTGTGACGCTGTAAATTCACTGATGTCTAGAAATTCATTAAGGAGCCGTGACTTTCTTTTTATTGTGCTAGTTAGATTTTTATTTGACCTGAGATTCTCCTGCTTATACAGATTTAGTAAGGATTTAATGAAATTCTCATCTTTTTCACTACTAAGAACATAATGAACTAGATAATGCCATATGTCTGTATGTATCAGATAATTCTGATGACTGCTTTGGCTTTTCTGTTTATTACAAGCTTCATGCCTACTTAGTCTTTGTCAATTAATTACTGTCCATTTCCTCTTGCTACTTGGTATTTAATTATTCCCTTTGAATTAAGATTTCCCAGTTTAATAGCAATATTTCCTCTGGTAATTATTCACTTACAGATGAAAGTGATCACATAGCTCTTCAAAGATCGCAAAGCTCTTCACACAGGTGATAAATATTTAGTCTTTAGACTCTCCCAAGATGGGGGACACATCTTAAATAACAAATATTCCTAAGGATTTGGATTCTTTCTTTCATATTGCAGCAAGGCAGAACCAGAATTCAACTTCATTTAGTGCAGCTCACCTTTTGATCTGTTTTGCTCAACATTTTAGAGCCCTTTGTAAGCCCCTGAACTGCAGGTAGAGTCTTTCCTTCACATCACCATATCAATGAATTTGGCCCTTCTCAACTTTATATTTATTCTAGCATTATTCTATAGTTTTGATATCCATTTTATGCATTTTACCTGTCTTTACATCTATATGAATTGGGAAAACATGACGTTCTTTTAGAGTTTACTCCATCTTTTTAGGCGGGGTCACAATTTTTACCTCACTATTTTAGGAGCTTGCTGGGTTTTGTGTACAGATATAGTTCCACAATCCAAAATGTGTGATGTAGCAAGTAGTGAAGATAATAAAGAGAGGCTCATACTTGCTTATTCTCAGGGCTTTAGTTGAATTTGCTTTCAATGTCTGTAATCTCTTATCCACAGGCACATATACATGTGCAGTAACTATATACCTCAGTCATGCTGCTGTTCCCACAACTCCTTCAAGCAGCCTTCAAGTTAATATTCACAAATCATTTGAAAAATTACACATTATTGTCAAGTAGGCATCATCCCAGGAGTGTAAGGATGGTTCAAGATACCCAAATCAACAAATGTAAAACATCACATAAATAGAAGCAAGGACCAAAAAAATCACATGACAAAACTCAACATTCATTCGTAATTAAAATCCTGAAAAAATAGGTATAAAAGAACCTTATGTCAATCTGATAAAAGCCATTTATGACAAGCCTACTGCCAACATCAATTTAAAAGAAGAAAAACTGAGAATTTCTTCTTTAAAATCAAGAATAAATGATGATATCCATTATCACCATTCCTGTTCAATATATTACTCAAAATTTTAGCAAAGGCAACCAGCAAGAAAAAGAAACAAAATGTATATACAAAGGAAAGGACAAAGTTAAACTACACTCTTCACAAACTGTATGATTCTTTACAAAGAACATCCAAAAATTCCACCAAAATACTCCTAGAACTAAAAAACAGATTCAGTTAAGCAGCAGGATGAAACACAAAAGTCAATTGCATTCCCATGCACTAGTAATGAACACACTGAGAAATTAGAAAAAAATAATAGTATTCAGAAAAGCTGGAATGTTAATATTTTCCTAACCAAGGAAGTAAAAGACCTCCAAAATGAAAACTAAAGTGCTCTGAAAAGGGAGAAAAAAAGAGTGCATTAGAATGGAGAGATATCCCCCATTTCTGGATAAGCAGAAACAATGTCAAAATGGCCTTCCATCCAAAACTTTTATGTAGATTTAATGCAATCACAGTGAATAATCCAATATTATTTTTCACGGAACTAATGAAAAAAACAAAAACAAAAACAAAAACAAAACCTATAATTCATAGGGAACCAGAAGAGACCCAGAATAACAAATCTATCTTGGGCAACAACAATAAAGAAGGGGGCATCATAATCCCAGATTTCAAGTTATATTAAAAAGACACAGTGATAAAATAGCATGTTATCACACACACACACACACACACACATACACACACACATACACACACACACACACACACACGTGGATAAATGGAACAGAATACAAGATGCAGTAGCCACATTCAGCCATCTTATCTTTGACAAGGAACCCAATAACATACAGTGCAGAAAGATAGCTTCTTTAACATATGGTGCTGGGAAAACTGACTATCTCTATGCAGAGAATTGAATCTAGGCCTATATCTTTCACCACATACTAATATAACATCAAAATGGATCAAAGATGTGCATATTAAAACAGAAGCAATCTGCTTGAAATTAAATAGGCGAAACTCTTGAAGGCATAGGCATAGGCAAGGACTTTCTGAATGGAACTCTAATTGCATTAGAAATAGCACCAAGAATCAACAAATGGCATCATATTAATTATATAGCTTCTACAGAACAAAAGAAATGACCAATAGAATGAAGAAACAACCTTAAAAATGAGGAAAAATTTTTGCTTGCTACATTTTGGATAGAAGACTATCTAGAATATGTATTTCAAAAACCTCACAAAATTAGACCCACTCAAAATAAAAGACCCAATCAAAAATGAGCAATTGAAATGAATAGACAATTCTCCAAAGAAGTACAAATGACTGATAAATACATGAAAAAGTGTTCAACATCTCTGGCCATTAAAGAAATGCTAATTAAAAACAACACTGAAATTCCTTCTTACTCCAAAAAGAACAGCTTTAATCAAGAAATCAGATAATAATAAATGTTGTTCAGGCTATGAGAAAGAGAAAACCTTCTATATTTTTTTCTAATTTTTTATTTTTACCAAGAACATGTATTGGTACATTGTACACATAATGATCATAATCAACATGGTTATTTTGTACCTGTACATGACACATCTTGGATTTTCCCCCTCTTCCCCCCTTCCCCTCCCCTCCCTTTCATTCACCCACCCCTCCCTATTTGCAACAAGTGTAGTTACACTTTACCATTTTTTCCCCTTTTATCTTACTTTTCTTTTAACCTTCTTCTTTATTCCCCTTTTCCCTATCTAGTTCTCTCTTTTGAATACTATCTCTCTCTTTTTTTTTAACCATCACAGTGATATATGCACAACCATGTTCATAGCAGCACAATTTGTAATAGCTAAGTCTTGGAAACAACCTAAATGCCCAACAACTGATGAATGGCTAAAGAAGATGTGGTTTTTCTACACAATGGAGTACTACACTGCCATAAAAAAGGATAGAGTCATTTGTATGTAAATGGATGTTCCTTGAGAACATACTATTAAGTGAAATAAATCAGACACTTATTAGTACACATCGAATTGTTTCTCTGATATGAGAAACCATAAGTGTAAATAAGGACAAAGGGGTAGAACCTTCTATATTGTTGAAGGGAAAAATAGTACAATCATAATGGAAGTCATATGAAGATTGCTCAAAAAAACTAAAATTAAAAATTTCATTTTACCCAGATATTCACTGACTAGGTATATTTCTTAAAGAGTTAAAGACATCAAATACAACGATATATGCACATCCATGTTTATAGCAGCAAAATTCATTCTAGATAAATCTTGAAAGTGACCTATATATCCATCAATAGATATAAGAATAAAGAATATATGGTACTTATACACAATAGACTACTGGTATCACTCTGATATAAGGCAGGAGAAATTTGATTCATCATTAAGAAAAGGGTTGAACATTGACACCATAATATTGAGTAAAATAAATCAGACACAGAAGCTTAAATACTGCATAGTTGCTCTTATGTGAGAAACTCAATATGTAAAATAAAAAGCAAAATAGAAGACAGATAATAGTGAACAGGGAGATAGACCTTTTCACAAATGTGAATCCAACCAAAAGACAGAGGGAGCAGGGAAGAAGAGGATGGGAATGGGAATAAAAAGAAGTAAAATGTGTTAGCTACTTGTAGCCGCTCCTCGCAAGAATATAATCATTGTGTACTACAAACATCTACTGATAGATGAGAAAAAGTTTTTAAAATTTTAATATTTGAACTGTGTCACCATTCCAATCTGTGTTCCAAGGCAGGCAAGATGGAAACCAATCTTTTTTGCTGCCCTTAGTAAAACTGGAAATTTTTCAAGCAAGTTCCAGCGTTTTGCTTTTATTCAAAGAAATAAGCCAATAACTGGCCTGCTTTATGTTCAACTGCTTTCCTCTGTGCAAGGGAGAAGGAAAGAGTAGAGTGAGTGTTATGGCTTATATTTAGATGACACCCAAAGACTCATGCTGCCAGTAAAGACAGAGTCAGGAGGTTTCAATTGGGTAGAAGGACTATATTGGCTGTTGGACTCCAGACCATGTGTGCTATGCATTAGCATAAAATGTGTGTGTATTTTACTTCTGTCCAGAGATTTTGACTGAGATTGAGATTAAGGGCAGTGGAATAATTAATCTAGTGGAAGAAATTTCAAGGCAGTCTAATGTTGTGGTGATGGCATGGCTACTGTTGGGGGCTTTTAGCCAGATCTACATTGAGAATCAAGCAAACTGACCAGGAGGATGACTTAAAATATTTTTGAGTTGGTTAGAACGGAAGCTCTAGTGAAATTGTGGACCGCAAAGATTGAGCAGAGGAAAAATTGGTCGTTGAAAAAGAACAGAACAATAGAAAAAATGGCTTCAGGACATCAAAAGAAACAGGACTCCACCCTTTGCAGCCTTGAAATTGCAATGGCGAAGAACTTTGCTTTGAGAAGAGAGTCCCAGAACACTATGTCCCAGAATGGTAGTGGCCTGAGAAAGTTGCTCCCAGGGATTTGGTTCATAGGCACTTGACCCCTGCAGCAAAGAGAGCAGGAAGCCTGGTTACTGCTTGGGATGACAGCAGACCTTGGTGTCATCCATGTGGTGCTGGCTTTAGGTACATGCAGAGTGCAAAAGTTGTGGAGTCAGGAAGGCTCCCACTGAAAATTCAGAAGAAGGCCAGAGAGGACAGGCAGTGTGTGATGCTGTGAGTGTGAAGCCAAAAGTGCAGTTGAGGCCCCAGAAGTTTGGAGAAGTCAGCAATGTGGACTATCCAAGGAAAGCAGCAAGGAATGAGTAAAGTTGTCCAAGAGAAAAATCGTGAAGGTTACAACCACCATCAGTGCTGCAGAGGCAGAGCCACTGAAGCCCCTTCGAGTTCACATCTTGCCAGTCTACCCTGGATACTGGACATGGAACTGCGAGACTTAATGTTTGCCCTGCTGGATTATGGATTTGCTTTGGTCTCATTCCTATTTCCCTATTTGTACCTTTTGGATTGGAAAACATTATCTTGTGCTATTGTATATTGGAAGTGTTTAATCTGCTTTTCATTTGTACAAGGGCTCACAACTAAGAGTTTGTTTTAAATCTCAGAGATTTTAGATTTAGGCTTTTCAACAATGCTTAAACTGTTAGGAATTTGGCAACTCCTGCAGAGGCACTAAATGTCTTTTGCATAAAGGGAGGTACATGAGTCTTTTGGGGGCCAAGAGCGTAATGCTGTGGTGTGTAGCTAGATGTCCCCACAATGCCTCATACAATAATAGGTGGGGTTTTTGGAGGTGGCTGTATTTAGAGTGTGTGAATGTTGATTAAAGGTGTGATACTGGTATTATGCGTGTATGGATTAGTGCATTAACTCTTGTATCACAGTTCTGGATGTTGATAATGGGAAGCCCCATTCTGGGTGTGGGAGGCAACAATCAGGTTTGTTGCCTGGATGGAATATAAAGGGACAGAAAAAAAGGCATGGTGCTACTTACTGCTTTGCTGTCTTCTCTCTGCTTTGCCATGAACTATTTAACCTCTGAAATGCCACTCTGCCCTGGCACCAGTAGATTATGAACTGAAACGTCTACAAACTGTTAACTGAGGTAAGCATTTCCTCCTTCAACTTGTGGGTGACTGATATTTTGTCTGCACAATGAGAAAAGTACAACAGTGAGGAGAAATGGTATAAAATTACATAGCTTTTGAGGGTAGTCTTTATTTTATAGTCATTTACCTAGTTACTATAGCTTCTGAAATTGTTCTCGAGTTTTCACAAAGCTACTTGAGTCTGCATTTTGTTGTTTTCATGTTCTTATAATGTAACAAAGGCTTGCAACTCTCTGGCCTGCTAGCTTGCTGGTAGCATTCTTCATCATATCATTTTGTCATCAGAGTTGTATATTTTTATATTCTTATTTTGTAAGGTTGTGATTCACCTTGAAACTATCCTTGGAGCCTCGGTTCAACATGTTAAACTGAAGCAAATGAAATATTCTTTTCAGTTGTGGATTGCAATGATGTCAGCAAAGGGACTTGATGGGAAGGTATGTGCACTACTTGCATTATTCTCTTCCTTCTTTTGTTACATTTTCATTGAGCTTCAATGTGAGTCATACATTCTGGTCCTAGATATAAACAAAAACAAAGAAAAGAGTGAAGGATTTAAAGAGAGCATTTTGTGGGGTATTGATGCTGTTATAAGTGTATGTGCAATTGGAGGCAGGGCCCATTCCTCTATGGAAGCCAGGGAAGGTTTCTTGTGGGAGAGTTACTATGCATCAAGTTTTCAATGGTTTAGAGAACTTAATCTGGTGGAAATTTAATAAACTATGCTCTGCACAAAGGGAAACACAAGTCATGGACAAGAACACAAAGTGTATAAGAAGCACACCCAGTGTTCTTATTAAGCTCCATATGTTATATGCTAGATACTAATAGCATTTAACTTTCAATATAATATAAAATGATTAACATCAGTTATCAAGGTCTAGGGTAGTCTTCTACTTGAGAGGTTGTCTAGAGGGAAAACAAATTTTTATCTATCTGCCTTTCTCCTGTGTGTGTTTTCCCCTTCCTGTTCCTACCTGCTAAGATTGGAAGTTGATGCAGGTACTTGTGAAAGAAGCTGCCTTTTGCCATATTTTATATGTGCTGAAAATTATATATATAAACGTTTTAACACAAATAAGTTAAATTTGACTTATTTTGAGAAGTTAAAACATATTTCCAGTATTTTTTATTTGAATATACTATCTAATAGGAATGTATGAGTTGTATTGTATTGGACACAAATTTAAGACACAGGCCACCTTTTAGTTTTGCTATCATAGGCAAGGAATTTACCTGCACCACAATAGATGTGCTAATTTGAGCTTTCATAACCATGTTACAAGAGTGTTATGTGGATTAAGACTATTTCTTCTGAAGTGCCTGACATATAAAACTCACATGGCACTTTCTGTCTTAAGGAAAGTAATAATCATTATTTTTATAAATAAATAGTAAGTTTCCTTTATATAAACACCTTGAAAATAATTCAGAAGTTAATGTAAATTCACAAGCTGAAGATATTTGACTCAGAGACTTAAATTCATAATCAGTGAGTGATCAAAACTAAATTAAAAGTTAATAAGAAAAAACTCATTTTGAGCTCATTTCCAGGAGATATTGTCCTTTAATTTGGAGCAAGTTAACATACATGCTAATTGATAAAGTGGAAGTGAAGTATAAAACCCAAATTAATAATAAAAGGAAAAAAAAATTATTCTTTTCTTACCTTGAATTATGATGCTTGATCCAGAGCAAGAAGTCATTTTGCTTTTACATTTTGATAACAAGTAGATTGTTTATATAATATCTGAAGATTTTAATGTGAAAAAGAGTGAATCATAATTTTATGCTAATGTAGTTCACTTTTAGTAACAGATACAGATTGAGATTTGTCCATTCCAAGTGTACAGTTCAATGGCATATGATATATTCGCAGAGCTCTGTAACTGTCATCACTGTTTTAGATCATTTTCACAACTGTCCATGAAAGAAATTTCACATTCATTAGCAGTCACTCCCCAATCACTTAGCCTTCCTTTCAGCCTTAAGCAACCAGTAATCTACGTTTCATTTCTATGGATTGACTTATTCTGGACATTTCATGCAAATTAGATCATACATTGTGTGATGTTTTATTATTGGTCTATTTCAATTTACATAATGTTTTCAGATTTATCCATGTTTTATTATGCATTAATATGGCATTCCTTTTTGACACTAAGTACTTGTCTTAGTTACTTTCCTCTCATTGCTGAGACAAAATACCCAACATCCAAAGTTAAGGGAAAAGAGGTTTATTTAGTTCACAGTTCATAGAGGTTTCAATTCACAATCAGCTGGCTCCAAGGCAGGGTGGCCCGGCAGACAGGCAAAAGGCAGCAAAGTAAGCAAGGGGTGCAAGCAAGGGGTAGGGAAGCCTCTTTCTATTCCTTTTATCTTATCCAGGCTGCTAGGATTAGGAAGGTGCCAAACCAGTCAGTGGATTGTTTTAGTAATCACATGCCCTTAATCCCAGCATCACATATTCTAGATTCAGACATCTCTGAAGAAGCCTCATCTATGACCTCATGAGGCTTTGGGGGGACATCTAGACACACACCATAGCACTACTCTTTCACAATGTTGATAAATGTCTTATTTATTCGTTCACCAATTGATGGGCATTCAGATATATATAATGGTGCTTTGCAAATTCCTCATGTGTAATTATCTTAACAATATGGTTTTAAAATTATATTCTATTTTGATTAATGTGTATTAATTATACATATTAATAGGGTTCATGTATATTTATATACATGTATATAAATACATGTATGTATTGTTCATTGACCAAATTCATCCTCTCTACATCCATCCTTCCCTTTTGTATTTCCCAAACACTAATAAACTCTACTCTACATGTAGGTCTTTTTTTTTTTTTTACAGGAAAAAAGTATTTTATTTTTAAAAATTTTATCATCGCAACTATGAGCACATGATATAAGCAGACAATATACAGAAAGGCTTACACAAGAAAGGAAAAAAAGAGAGGAGACATAGAAGAAAATTATTTGCTTTGTAAATCCATAAAATTCCTCAAATTACAAAAAGTCTGGTGTTCACTGGTTATGAAAAATAGGAATTAGTGCCTACTGGTGATGATAGTGTGGATAGTGTACATTAAGGTTTTTTTTTTTTTTAGGTTAGCTTTTTTAGTACATTTTTACAGTACACAATGATCACATACATCATGGGGGAATGAGTACATATACATAATACATTTTAATTCTCTCCTTTTTTATCCCATTCTCTTCCTCTCCCTGCAATCTTTCTTGCCTTCCTCATTTAAAGAAAAGGTCTATTTCCATTTTTTCCATCAACCTTTTTCTTTAAATGCCTTTTCCTTTCCATCACTCTCTCTGTCCCCATCTCTTGTTTCTCTCCCCATTTGAAAAAGTTCTTCCTACTTCCTAATATTGATCCTCCATTTTGTGCCTTTTTTAACTTTGGGTTTCTCACACAAGTAGAACAATGTGATATTTAAACTTGTGTTCCTGAGTTAATTAAGATTATGTTCTCGAGGTTCATCCAGTTACCTAAAGATGACTCAAGTTTATCCTTATGGCAGAGCAGTACTTCATTGGATATAAATACATTTTCTTTAACCTTTTACTTCATGATGGACATTTTCCAAGATTAAGCCATTATAAATTGTGCTGCTATAAACATGGATGCGCATGTATCACTGTAACATGACAATACCTAGAAGGGGAATAGCTAGGTCAAATAGAACTTCTAGTTTCAGTGTTTTTTTTTTTTAACTCCATACTGATTTCCACAAAGATTGTACAAATTTACACTTCCACTAGCAATTAAAGAAGGATTCCTCCTCTCCCACATCTTCACCAGCACTTGTTATTGGTTAATTTCTTGAGGATAGCTGTTCTTTCTGGAGTGAGATGGAATCTCGGTGTTGTTTTAAAATTTGTATTTCAAATGGCCAATAACATTGAGTTTTTTTATTTAATATATTTATTGGTCATTTGTACTTCATCTTCTGAGAAATGTCTATCCATTTTATATGCACATTATTGGATTGAATCTTTAAATTTAGGGAGGTCTACTATTTTTGAGTTCTTTATATGTTCTACATATTAGTTCTCAGTCAGAGGAGTAGCTGAAGTAAATATTTTTTCTCATTCTGTAGGTTATCTCTTCACACTGATGGTAGTTTCCTTTGTTGTGCAGAGAAGCTTTTTAATTTTATGTGATCCCACTTGATTATTTGTAATATTTCCTGACAAGGTTTTCTTCCTACAGTCTTTGCCTACAGCTATGTCTTCAAGAATTTTGCTAAATCTATTTTCCAGCAGATTAAAAGTTACTTTTTTAATATTTAAATCTTGGATACATTTTGAGGTTTTAGTTTAGTGAGTAGTAACAGACATGTATCCTAGTTCAATCTTTAGCATGCGGGAAGTCAGTTTTCCCAGCATCAATTGTTGAAGAAGCTATTCTTACTCTAATGAAGGGATTTGGCCCCTTTGTCAAATATCACATAGCTGAGTCTGCCTGGGGCTGTTTCTGCATCCTCTACTCTGTTCTGGTAATCCACCAGTCTTTTTTTTTTCCAATACCATGCTGGTTTTATCACTATAGCTTTGTAGTATAACTTGAAGTCTAGGACTGTGATAGCCCTGCCTTGCCCTTGCTCAGAATTTCTTTTTTTATTCTAGGTCTCATCTGTTTCATATGAATTTTAGGACTGTTTTCTCTAGTTCTGTGAGGAATTCTACTGGTGTTTTGATTGGGATTGGGATTAACTATGTATAACAGTTTTTGAACTATGGCCATTTTCTATATATTGGTTCTTCCTATCCAGGAACATGGGGAATACTTTCCCATTTTCTGATATCCACTTTGTCTCCTTTTGCAGAGTACTATAGCTTTTTATTGTTGAGGTCTGCACTTCTTTGGTTAGGCTAATTCCTAAGTATTTCATTTTTCTTCATGATGTTGTGAAAGGTGTTGTTTTCCTAACTTCAGTCTTGGTGAGTTTGTTTTTAGTATAAAGTATTACTACTAAATTTTGAGTGTTGATTTTGTATCTAGCTATGCTAGTGAATTTAGTTAATTCTAGGAGTACTTCAGTAGAGTTTCTCATGTCTTCTATATCGAGGATCATGTCTTCAGCAAATAATGATAATTTAACTTCTTCCTTTCCTATCCATATTCCTTTTATTTCTTTCTCTTGTCTAATTGCCCTGCCTGATATTTCAAATACAGTATTGAAGTGGAATGGTGATTGCGGCTATCAAAGATTTTTTCCTAATTTAAAGTGAGCATTTTCTGCTTTTCTCCATTTTATTGTTTTGTCATAGGTGGCTTTTTATCCGATTGAGATATAAAGACCTTCTATTTCAATTGCCCTTAGGGATTTTATTATGAACGGAGGATAAATTTTGTCAAATGCTTTCTCTGTGTCTATAAAGATGATTATGTCCTTTTTCTCCTTGCTTCTTTCAATGGTGTGCATTACATTTATTGATTTGCATATGTTAAACCATTCCTGTATCCCTGAAATGAGTTCTTTCTAAAATTTTATTTTAGTGGTACATTTCATATATATATAT
>PVJO010032303.1:0-13344 GCA_004026905.1 Hystrix cristata
GTGGAATTCGATTCCTAATACTAAAGGAAATAGGATTCCACAGCAGAGAAGCCATATGTATTGCCTAACAATAAAAGATAAGTTCAGCACAGTTACCACAATAATCTACACTGGAATGGACAGATAATTAAAATGTCACTCGAAGAGATGTCTTATAACAGCTAATTGATCACATTATCTTAAGAATGAAAATGATAAGCAGATTACTATGGTGCTTCTTGATTTATGTACACCACAAAATAATTTAGGTTTATGGATAGTATAAATCAAGAGTACTATATGTTTTTCTAAGCCTCTGTTCAAAAGATTTTTATCAATTGATCAATAATAAACTTACTTTTTGTGCTCCTGTTTAAAGACACTTTATTTAATGTGCATTGTTGCTTTATTAAGATGGAACAAAAACACCATAATTCATTCAGGCAAGAAGCTTTTATAGTACTATTTTCTGCATGAGGTGTATCATGTCCTTCTTGAATTTAGCAACACTAGACGATATTCTAGCTCTACACCTGGAGAACATTGTAAACAACAAAATTACTAACATAAAGCAAAAATAAATGGAAAAAAAAATGGATATAAATATACTGTGAAAAGAACATTTGTTTACATTTGAGAACCGAAACAAGGAGACAGAAAAATAACCTTATTCAAATTCAACTGGGAATGCAGGCTTGGGGTAACTCAAACATTTTGCTTTCTGATCATGTTAAAAGTAATTGCAAAAGTCTCATGTCTGTTGGCTTTGGACTTTAAATAAATTTTAGTGTGTGGGTGAATTTATAAATATGGAATCTGTGAAAATGGTGATCAGTTGTATATACATTATATCAGGTATGATGGGAAAAAGTCTATTCACTTTGCCATAGCTGGGATTCAAAACCTCTTTCCTCGTTCTCAGAATAAGGCCAATAATATGACAGGGGTCCATTTGTTGAGGCAGAGAGTAGGCCCATTTAAAGAAAGTCACAAAGCTATGACTCTTCATCTAACATTTCCATGGAAGAATCTATATCCATTTGCCAGAGTGGCTATGTACTTATGAAAGTGAAACATCTAGATTAATTTTCAAGGCTTAATAGATATTAATTTTGAAATTATGTTAACCCCCAATAGCATAGTAATCAACTAGTCATAGCAAATGCTTATTAAGGTCAAGAGATGAGGGCTAGACGAAGTCTGTCAAACAGTTGGTCCCAAAGGACTGAATACATCCGATGACTATTTTCCCATTCACAGAATGTCCAGAGAAAATAGACATATAGGAAGACAATGAGGGCATAACCCTTCAATTAGTTTTCTGGCCTATGTAGTAAAGAGCGGAAAGGCCAGGTGGCAGCATCTGGGTTGTTTCCTCTTTTACAAGCTAATATAGACATAGCACAATCTTAAGAAATAGCATGATGTATATTTTATGCCAATTTAAAAGGTTTAAAAGATGAGTGGCTGAAGAATCTGTCAGTACTCACATTCAGTTTACCTAGAGAATAATTAGATTTTCGCAAAGTTAATCAAGTGGTAGTGAACAATTGCAACTGTGGTCTTAGATATGATTTTGGTATCAAAAGAAACCAAAAACCAACTAACCTACAGAAACTCTTGGCACCTATCATACAGCTATTGATCTAGAAAATACTCCTTTCTGGTCAGGGATTTAGCTCAGTGGTTAGAGTGCTTGACTCTTAAGCACAAGGCCCTGAGTTCGATCTCCAGCACCAAAAACAAAGCAAAACAAAACAAAAAAAGCACCAAAAAAACTCCTTTCCTAGACCTACTAACAATGATTATCATAATCAATTTCATTTTATGCAACAAAACAACATTAACCATACCTTTTCAATGTCAATTCTCATTTTCCTTCATAACATATTCCAAGGTTAGCTTGCTCACATTCATATTCCATAGAACACCATGCTAATACTGAACCCCTGAACAGAAAGTGGTAAGTACCTAGTTGCATTAGTTTAATGAAGGTATGCCTCTCAAACTATCACGAATGAGGGACAGTGTTTCCAGTATGCCTTTTTGGTTTTTAAGCACAACATACCTTGTATTGTTTTATTTTGTTTTTCTTCTGGGCTCTGTTTTCTTGGTAACTAGTAAGATGGACAATTTTGGGTGTGCCTGGAGGAAGAAAAAGTTTTCAATCAGGTCAGACTGGGTCAAGCTGTGTATAACTTGAATATTCAGACATGGCTGACTTAGGAAACTGTGTCTATGGCCGAGAAATGCTATAGGGAACATTCAACCAACAGAATATGAGAGTTATGTTGCATATCCTCAGAATTTTCATCTAACGCTATGCCATTGATACTCATAGCTACGTTTCAATTGAATATAAGTTTGTGGGTTGATACCATATGGGTGTCACCTGCTGAATACCTGATCAAGGACACAAAACACCCTGAGTCCTCAACCATCTATCATACAGTAAGTATTACATGATATGCTACAGCAAAATTCTTTTGTAAATTAATAAATGGCACATACAAGTTTGTAGAATGTCCAGAAAGTACAAATAAACTGAGCAGATGGCTCAGAATCTCACGTTATAGTTTGCAGCTGTTGTTTTGACCCGTGTTTATAGTCACACAGATATTTCTCCTCAACTTCTGGTATGTCAGTTGGATGTGGATCGTACTATTACTGCCTACACAGTGGTGGCCCTGAAAGGTGATGGTACAACACAAACCTTTAAATCTATGTCTACATCTACTTTGTGTAAAGGCGAGATAACCCAAGTTATGGATATATACTAATTCATCAAAAGCTAATGCTGAATTTACCAGGAAAGGTAAAAACAGAATTGAAGTATTGATGACAATATTTTCATGAGAATGTGTTGATGGCCATCTTGGAATAGGCATATATTGTCAATATTACAACTAATGTAAATATCCATTTATTGCAAATATGGACAAGCTATCCTGTTCTGCATATACCATATTGGAAAGACTTTTTTCTAACCACTCTACCCCTCACTCAATAAGTCCATAGTCAAAATTCTAGGAAAATAGGAATGGAGGCTATGTATGGGTTTAACAGCAGAGACTCCCACTTATTAAGAACAACCTCATTTCTAACACTGCTGTGGCCCAGCATGCCAAGAGCAAAGATGTTATGCTGAAGCTTTTATGCAAGATCTTTTCTTGTAGAAACTAGTGGTCAGTGTGGCATATGGTTTGTTCAATCCATCTTTCACAGGTGGAGGATAGGGGTCAGTAAATAATCTTTATAGAAATAGGATTATAATCTATATTCATAATTTCTTTTCTGTCCTCTGTGGTTCTGCCAGCACTACCATTTTTGGACTTAAAATATCCTTATCCATTGTCATGCTATCCAATACAACATCTTTCTAACCAAAGGATTCATATTATAGACAGAGAAACAAAGGACACACAAATAAACAATTTGCTATTCTTACCAATTGACTCGGAAGCATCTGGATTAAATGGAAGGTTGTAATATGTTATTTTAAAATTCTTTTTAGATCGTAGTAAGTTCTTGGATATTTAGTTACAGTGCCAGGTAAGTGATCTGTAAATTTGTACTGCTTTCTCATAAGATTAAATACATTTTTTTAAAAATTTTATTTTAATGGTACATTTTAGATATACATATTGATAACATTCATCATAGGGAATTTATACCTGTGCATGATATATCTTGTTCTTTTTTTCCCATTCCCCTCCCCTCACCCCCTCCTCCCTCCCTATTTACGAAAGCTCTGTTTCCATTTTTTCCTTCCATTTCTTATTTCTCTTGTTCCTCTGTTCCTTTCCCCCTCCTTTGTTTCCTTTCCTCCTCCTTTGTTCCCTTTCCCATTTGGACATTTTCTTCCCTTTCTCGATATAATACATTTTAGTCTTTATTTACACTTCAGTCTCTCACACCAGAGAAACTATGCGGTATTTAAACATGTGTGTCCTATTTATTTCACTTAAGAGTATGGTCTCAAGATGCATCCATTAAAAAATATGGAATGCTTCACGAATTTGCATGTCATCCTTGTGCAGGGGCTATGCTAATCTTCTCTGTGTCGTTCCAATTTTAGTATATGTGCTGCCGAAGCGAGCACAAGATTAAATACATTTAACCAGCATACTGTATATTGTGATATGTTTTGGCATTGTCCCTTTAATCATATTATACATCTCTGGGAATTAGGGTGTATGAGAATGGTTCATTTCACTATTACATCAAATAACTTTTAGGATATCTGCTACTGCAGGGAAGAACACTTTGACTAGTGAATATGATAACAGTTTCATTTAATTGGTCATTTGGGTTTCCTTTTGCCTTAAAACCAATAGGTACATTTGAAGTAAATAATTCCAGTTAATAATGGAGTAATAAAACTATGGTAGGACACATAGACACTGGAATGCTTTTCATTATTTTCTTATACAGTACAATGATCAATGGAAAATTTGATCAGGCCAGTAAACACAGAGTAATCAAGGACTCAGGGATAATAAGATGAAATGAAGTTTTGTTTTAATTCACTATGTTTTCAACTCATGCTGTTATGATGCCAGAAATTACAGAAAGCATAGAATATGTAGTACAAGGAAGTTTTGATTATCAGTTTAGAATTCATGATTAGTTAGGGATGATTAGTTAGAGATGTGACTGCTCTGTTTTATTTAATGTTTTCCTTCTCCTATTTTTTCCTCTGCTAACCTATTCAATGGTCAGTGGCTGACATTTTCAATTTCCAGTAGGACTGAGTGCTGATTGCCATGAGTCCATGCCATTACAGTAGCATTTTTCTAGGTATAGTTTGTGTACCCCTGAGGTGCATTCTCCACTTTTCGTCTTTCTGCTGTAGGAGGCTGGCCTATGTGGATTGCATAAATGGGCTGCCTACTCTAGCTCCCAGTTGAGCTTGTCATTGAGAGTTACTAGACAAAAGAAGTAGGTGGTGAAAGACATCAATCACAGTACTGATACTTTTGACTTTCTTTATACAGTGTTACCAGAAATTGCATCTTTTTTCAGAAAGCCACAGCTTTTCTCAGGTGCCCATTGTCTACAGTCACTACCATTTCTTGAGTAATTATCTTCCTTGCCCATTAACACCTATACATGGTAATGTATCTCTGCTGTTGCTCTTCTTGGGTACTTCACTATGCCATATTGCATTTTCAAACCCTATCTACACCTTTATAAATAGTTTTCTGAATTGCACACCTCAATTCTTCTCTTTGAGTATGTATATTCCTTTCTGATGATTCATTAGCCAGTTCTTTTCTCAACATTCATAAAATGAAATCAGCAAAAAATTGAGAATGGCTGGAAATCCAAATAGAACACTTATGTAAACTGTTAAGCTCAAATTAAAATTGGACAGTAAAATAGAGAGTGAGTTTAAAATAACAAGATGTTACTTATTGTGCTATTTTTCATATAGAGATAATTTTCACATTTTTAAAATGAATTTAGAAGGAGAGATTATACCAGTAATGTAAACCAAGGACAGAAGAGCTTTTGGGTTACTGAGTTGATTGTTCAATGCACTTGGTCATCAATTTCATCCTCACCTCTTTGTTGTATTTCAATTCTTCTGCTCCTGTTTTTCTAATCTTTTTATTTTTCTTTTCATTTCCATTGACTTTGCCTGGATTTGCTAGTAACGTAAAGTCAGACCCAGTTACTTCAGTTAGTGCAGTTATTGCAGTTAGCATGTTGAATTTTAGGGGATCCAATCTGCATTCTAGAAAGAGATCTTTTGTCAGTCTGTTTAACAAGGAGATGCAGAAGGTAATTGGTATTTCACATAAAGCACTTTCTTTTTCTAAAATTAGGACAACTAAAATATAAATTTTTGAGTTTTATAATTTTCAGATGAAAGAGAAAAATCCATTATACTGAAATGTGGGTTATAAGAATGAAGAAACAAAATGATTATTTTAAACTATATGTATTGTTCTTTGTGGAATGTCAAATGTTTTAATCCATAATTATAGCATAATAAATTTGATTATGTATTATTCTGTTTCTTAGTAAGACCCTAATTATGAAGTAATTAGTATGGTAAATGATCAGAAGGGTAGCAATTGAATACATTCATGTTACTAGTTTGGTCCATACTTTGAAGGAACAGAGTAATAATTTCCTTGCCTGGAAAAATGAGACATGTGGAATCTGTATCTCTGGTATCAGCATGATGAGTAGTGCGGGTAGAAGGCCAGGCTTTGGGCGATCACATGACTGCATAACAAGGCATTGTGACCACAGTAATGATTATAAAAACTGTGAGATCATATAGCTTCTTGGATTAGAACTGGAAATCACCCATAGTAAGAGAGAAAGAAGTTAAAAATTATTACTACTGAATTAAGAATATCTGCTTTAAATTGGATGGCTTACATGGCAAGTTCAATGGAGTCTTGTCTCTTGTGAGAACCAAAACCAGGAACTGATTGGGAAGCATTAAGGATTTTGAATTACCAGTTATGTGATCAACTCCACCAGTTACACAAGTGAATAAGTACTCTTGAATGAGACGAAATTGAGACATGGAATTGTTACATTTTTATATGCATGGATGAGGCTAAGAGATTTGAGCGTCAGTGTTTTTTAATCTTGCTGGTAATATTTTTACTCTTTGAAGGAAGGATATTATATAGTTAGGAGCATTTTAATGGGTGTATCACTAGTGCAAGCAAATATATCTCCTGCTGATCCAAACCAGCATCTCATGTTATTTGAAGGCAAAGTTGCACTCATGTAAGGTTTCATATTTATTGACGACTTTACCACTTGGTACTGACATTAATAGTTAATTTATTTGGGTAACTGAAGCCTAGATGCAAGAGTGGCCTTTACTTACTGAGATCTAATGCCAGAAATTCCTTGTCATATTGCAGTGAAATTTACCTGAAGTATCTTAGAAATGACAGGCTTCTTGTAGTTCTCTTAATTTAGAAAGAAAATGAGAACCAAGCTGAAAAGAGAGCTGCAGTGAACCTGAATTCCATGGTGTCAAAGGGAAAAAAATAGAATCCCTGAATGATAAAGTGTGATGGCAGTGTTTAAATATCACAAGTGAGGTTGAAGCAATTAATAAAATAAACTGTAAGAACTATATGGAAACCAATGTTTTGGCACAAGAGCTAAAAGTAGAAGTGAAAGGTGTGGGAAATTATTCTTAGGCTTTCAGACCTCAACAAGGAAGTATGGCTGGAGTTTTCCCAGATGAATATTAGAAATGAGATGGAATGATGGCTAAATAGCACCTAAATATTTTTGAATATTTATTACACAGGTAGCACAGTAATTGTCAATAAATATTCACTGAATAAATATTAAAAAATATCACTTCGAAACACTCATGTGCAATTAGACCTTTTACCAAATTTCTTCAAAGTGCTGCTTTAAGGTACTTTTGTATTTGCCTTTGAATCTTTTACTGTTGGAGTGTTTGCAATTTATTGGCGTGAGTGTCTTATTTTATGAGCCAAGATAGGGCCACATATGTGTATCAGGCTGAATGAGAGCATACTAGAGTTCATCAGCAAAAACGTTTAGATACAAATGCAAATTATCTATCTGCCATATTAGAGGCCATTTTGAAATATCATGTGAAACATCTTTGTGTTCTGGATTTGCAGCACTACTACACTGCATTTTACTTTTAGTAATAAAACACATAAAATTAATTGAGACTCTGGCTGATCTCTATCTTATGGTGCTGCTGTTGCTGCGTATCTTTTGCCATAAACTATATACTCTCCCCGACCAAAAATAATAGCCCTGTCAGTATCTCCTTTCATTCTCAAATATTTTTATCTCAGATCCATTAATAATGATGATTTTTATAGCAGTCTAGAATTGGCAAACCATCAAGAGTGCTAAAGTTAGATTTTTTTTCTTGCTTGTTTTTTATTTCATTTTTTCATTTCTTTTTTATGAGACTGGTTTACGTTATTTGATTTCTCATTAAGTTTTATATTTGTGGGTTTATTTTATGATTTCTCTGATGTGCCAAGACTCCCTTGTTGCAAGTGAGAGTAAAAAGATGGATAACTTTGAGGAGACAATTTATTTGATGAACATTTTGTCTGTATGTTTTTCTACCAAGAGCATTCTGTTATATTTATTGTTTTATGAATTTTCTAATGTGCTGTATGTTCTAAATTCTCTTTAAAGCATTCTTTATGTCATCCATGTGCCAGCAAATAAAATTCAAATTTACAAGTGATTTTCATTTTACACTTTAACTTTTATGCCTAGGGCTCATGTTAGTGAACCATAGATGCAGAACTAGGGTAGAACCTAATTGGACTCTAAGAATATTGTTGCTTTGTAAGTAAAACAAGAATAATAATACTAAGTATCTGTTATTCACAGGACTATTGTGAGAATCAAATGACCAAATAGTAGTGAAACATATGAAAATGAGAAAACACTGCTGCTGTTTTAATTTTTGTTCTTCATATAGAACATCTGTAGATGTAGTGATAATCAATATCAATATGCATATACATTCCTTCCACAATGTTTGGCTGATTCTCTCCAAATCTCCTTCACATAGTACTCATGGGAAGTATTTGGTTTCATTTTATAACAACAAGCATAATAAGTCACATGGTTTCTGTAGTTTGTGACTCCATATTATGAAAATAGAGGAAAATTTAAAATATAGTCTCTAGTAATTTGGTGATACCCATAGTGGTTTTACTCATTTACATTGCCACCAACAATATAGATAATTTCCTTTTTCCTTGAAACCTTGCCAGAACTTGCTATTATTTAATTTTTTGGTGAAAGGCAATCTTAGTGATTTTCTATTTGATTTTTAAATTATTGTCAGGGATATTGAAATTTCCAATGAACTTGTGGATTTTAAAATTTTATTTTTCATTTTAATTAAATTTTACTTCGTGTATTTGGAAGTTCCATTATACAATTGTGGATTGCTTTATATCTTCCTTCTTGCAATTGTATCTTTTTTTTTTTTTATTCATGTATCTTGATGTTCTCCTGTTAGGTGCATACATGTTTAGGGTTAGTATATACTCTCAATGAATTGAAAATTATTCTTGTGAATTGATCGTCTTTATCCTTGCTATTATTATTTCATCTGAAATCTGGCTTTATCTTCATTAATGTTTGTATGTCTTTTTCTTTTCATCTTCATATATTTAGTCCCTTATTTTTAAAATGGGTTTCTTCAAGGCTACATATAGAATGATTTTCTTCTTTTTCAATACACAACTTGACAATTTATACTTTTTAATTTTGTTCTTTAATTTTTGTTCCTTTTGTTTGAAGTAATTATGGATATGATTAGGTATAATCTGCCATTTTGCTATTTATTTCATATTATTCTTGTTCCTCCTTTTGTTTCTTCTACCATCTTTTGGTTTGATTTTTGTGATTTAATCTCACCTTTTTGCTTATTTTGTATATCTTTCTTAAAAAAGAAAAACTGATTCTTTTGTGGTTTAGATTGTCTTTAACTTTCTTATATTCTGCCTTGCGGTAGTATCACTTCACATATTCAGAAATTTAAAACAGCATACTTCTTATACATCCCCCCTTTCTCTACTTTTCTGCTATTATTTTTATACATTTCATTTTGCATTCATTAAAATCTCAAATATATTATTTTACTTTTCATTAAAGGTGAATTAAATTTAACCATGGTTTAATAGAAAAACTGTGCTTACTCATATGTTTTCCTTTTGGGAAGTCATTATCATTTTTATAGGCTCAATTTTGTGTGGTAAAACTTTTCTTCCTCCTAAAAGATATTCATTAACATTTCAATTAGTCAGCTCTGCTCATGATTAATTCTTTTAACTTATTTCTCTGTACCTCTTTATTTATCAAAACATAGGGGTTGCAGATGAAGCAATGATTAGAAGAAAATTTATAACTGTGAACATGAAATTAAAAGAGAAGAAAAATATTCTTACAATAATCTAATATTCCACTTAAAAAAACCTTCATAAAGAGTAGCAGCCTAAATCCATAGAAACAATAAAATAGGGAAAAGATTAGAGAGACAATACAGATGAAATATACAATATAAAAATAATATAGAAAATCAGTGAAACTAAAGTTTCTGTCTTTGAAAATATCAGCAAAATGGACAAAATTTTAGGAGGCTGGCCAAGAAAAAAAAAAAGAGAAAACTCAAATTACCAAAGTCAGAAGTGAAATATGGAATATCACTACAAACATTAGAGAAAGAGCAAAATAAAAGAACATTGTAAACAACTGTATGCCATTAACTAGATAAGTAAAAGGACAAATTCCTAGAAAAAGACAAACTACCAAAGGTAAATCACACAGGAACAGAAAATATGTATAGAACACTAGCAAATAAAGATATTCAATTATAATTTAAATACATTCCCCAAAATAGAAGTCCAGGTTATTTGGATTCACTGATGAATTCTACCAAATATTTAAAGATAATTAATAGAAATTCTTCAAAAACTCCTACAACAACAGAAAGAAAAGGAACAGTTCCAGCTTATTTCCATTATAGGCATAATTCCAAAAGTTCGAAATAACATCTCAGGGAATTTAAACCACAGGTCAATACCTTCTGAATATAGATTTAGACATTCTCAATAAAATTCTCAAAACATACAAAAAGGATTATATACAGTGATCACATGGGGCTTAAACCAGAATCTGTGATTGGTTTAACATATGACTATCAATTAATATAATATGTTATATTGTAAAGCAAGCAGAAAAACATAATTATCTCATCAGATAAAGGGAAACATTTGACAAAATTTACTGCCTCATTAAAAAAAGTCAGAAAACTAGAAATAAAATAAAACTTCTTCAATCTGATAAAAAGTATCTATGGCAATCCTACACTGTACTAATGGCAAATTATAGCTTCTGCCATAAGATCAATAACAAGATAAGAATGTTCTCTCACCATTTTGGTTGAGCAATGTCTTTGAGATTGTATTAAGGTAAATTATGAAAGAAGAAGAATGAAAAACACATTAAGATTGAAAAGGAAAATTTTAGCTACACTATTTGCAAGTGATATGATCTGATTTATAGGAAATTCTGAAGAGTCCACTGGAAGCTATTAGAATTGATAAATAGAATAGTAAATTTATGATACACAAGGTCATTTATAAAAATAAATTGTTACTGTGTACTAGTAATAATTATTCCAATAACAAAATCTGGAAAACAACAAAATCTTCAAAGAAAATATAATATTTATGTATAAATGTAACAAAAATGTAACAAAATGTAATAAATGTAAGAAAAATAAAATGCACACATACAATACAACAAAACACTATTGAAAGAACTTAATGAAAATATAAATGAAATGACTGTTTATGTATTGGAAGATACAGTATTTTTGAGATGGCAGTACTTCCCAAATTAGTCTGTAGATTCAGTACAATCTATCAAAATCAGAGCTACCTTTTTCTACATAAACTGTCAATCTAATCCTAAAACTAATATAAAAATGTACCCATCAACATACTCCTTCCTGCTCCCAAAAAATAAAGTTAGAATACTTACATCACTTCCTAATTTTACATTTTATTTAACAGTTAAGAAGTCAAACATTATTGTACCAGTATAAAGATGGAAATACAGATAAATGGAGCATACTTTAGAGGATATAAATAGTCCTTATTATTAATGGTAAATTGATTTTTGACCAGAATGTCAAGACAATCAATTGAGTGAAAGAGAAGTCTTTTCAAAAGTAGTTATGGAACAATTAGATATACATATGGAAAAGTATAAAGGAATTCCACCCTTAGCTCTAAGCAAAATTAATTAAAAATAACCTCAGACATAAATTTAAGAGATAAATCTCTAAAAGATTTAGAGAAAACATAGTAGGGGATCTCTATAACATTAGATTAGATACTGCTTTTCTAGATGGGGCATCTAAAGCAGAATTAGCAGGAGAAGAAAATAGATAAATTGGACTGGGTACAGTTTAAATTCTTTTTGCTTAGAATTGATGAAACACAAAGTAACAATACAACCCATATAAAAGAGGAAAATATTTGTAAATTATATGTCTGATAAAGAATCATTATCAGAATATATAAAAATACTTAAAAGTCAATAACAAAAAGACAGCAACATTATAAAATGGGCAAAGTGTATACACATTTCTCAAAAGAAGATATATACGTGGCCAAAAAGCACATGAAAAGACACTCAGCATTGCTAGCCACTATGGAAAAACAAATCTAAACAACAGTGAAATACATGTTTGCACCCCTATGATAGTTATAATAAAAAAGATAGAGGACAAAAGTATCACCAAAGATATGGAGAAATTGAAACCATTGTATCTATGTGGCTAGTGAAGATGTAAATTGGTGTACTGTTTTTGGAAACATTTTGGCAATTCCTCTAAATGTTAAAGATTAAGTTACCATATGGCTCAGTAATTCTAATCTTAAGTACATACTCAAGAGAAAAGAAAACATAGAGCCACACAAAATCCCATGCTCAGATATTCATAGTAGTGCTATTCATAATAGCCAAAAAGTGAAACAACCCAAACAAATGTCCATCAACCGATGAATAAAAATGATACATTATTTAGCAATAAAAAGAAATGAAGTCATAATACCTGCTACAGCATGAATGATCTTTGCTTTGTGTCCTTCCATTAATAGACAAAAATATAAAGAAAGGGAACAGTTTAGTCTTTGCCCAGAGATGGGATAAGGGTAGCCCAGAGGTGGGATAAGGATGAGATGGGTATCGGTACTTTTTTTGGTGTAATGTATACTCAGAGTGAGGTGAATATGGGTAATGTACATTTTCTAAACTTATATAATTATGATATTCTCACAGCTCTATGAATGTGATAAAACCATTTAATTGGACATTTTATTTAGATTTCATTGTATATAAATTTTGTTTTAATAAAGGTACATATCTAAAAGCAAGAAGAAAATCTAGTAAAGCATTTTCCAGTAGAACTTTTGTGAAAAGGAGAAATTTGAGAACTATATTAATACTGGAACAAATTTAGAGACCTTTCACCTTCATTTTTGAAAGATGTTTTTGCTGAGTATTGGGTTTTAGGTTAAATTTTTTTTTCTATGAAAGCTGATACTCATCTCTGGCTGGCTTTTATTATTTCTATAAAGAAATTTGCTATCATCTTATCTTTACTATTTTGTAAAATTAGTTTTATATGTTGATTCAACTTGTCTTAATTAATGTTTTAATGAATTATAAATTGCTTTAATTGGCTTTCTTTACTCCCCCTATCATGGGGTTTGTTAGGCTTCTTGGATCTGTGGGCTTCTAGTTTTCATCAAATATGGAGAAATTCTAGCCATATTTCTTCCAGTCATTTTT
>PVJO010032304.1:0-13350 GCA_004026905.1 Hystrix cristata
AAAAAAAAATAATGCAAAATGTTCTCATCTATTCATATACTTGCAAGTTTAAAATGAAGATATAGAAAGATTCTCAAGCAGAAGTATTTATATTTTTAAATTCCAAAATCTAGTAAGAAATAAGTGGTGAGTTTTAATAAATCTAATCATAGGCATATGCCACCTGTTCTAATGTTGTTCCTTTTTTTTCTAAAAACATCTGAATATGTGACTATGAGTCCCTCAACATTGGCAACAATAATTGGCCCATGCCTTGTGAGATTGCATATCAGCAAGAGACTTTGACATTCCTTCTGTCAGCAATATGTGTGCCTATCACCAGCCCTCCCTGACCATCTTCCACTTGTATGAAAGAAGCTAAAAATTTATGATGCATTTAGGATGGGGCTGGAAGCTCTAGTATCATAGACACAGATCCTGTTAGTAGAGCTGGAAATGAATATTTTATCACCTTGTTAGCCTCAAAAAGGGTCAGTCTATTGAGCCTGGGTAATAACTCTAACCTCATTTGGTTACCAGAAGGGAAGAAAGACAAGACTGTAGTTAGTTTGAAACTGTATCACACAATTTAGGAAATAAATTCAAGATTCATTAGAGCAAGAAAGCTCAACTTCATCTATACTATGTTCGTAGTTAGCAAGTTACCAAAGGGTCTTAGGTTCGGTATCATTTATTCATCTCTGAATATCATGCTAATAAACATAGAATTCATAGCTTTACTTTAGGATTGAAGGAAAACTGTGTGATCTGTGTAGTACATTGAACAATTGGGAAAACTTTAGGATTAATTGCTCTATCCATAAACAAAGGCAGAATTACCTGTTCCCTAATCCCCTTACTTATACAAAATTTTGCATTTCTCCAACAGGTTGTTTGGTTTTTACAAGGGAATTCTGCCACCCATCTTAGCAGAAACCCCCAAAAGAGCGGTAAAGGTAAGGACTGTGTGCCTTCTCACTAAGGGAAAATAGGACGCAGTGGGAGCTTTAGCATTAAAATACCCCACAGTAAACAAGGGGACACTAAGGTGACCTAAACTTAAAACACTAGAATTTTTAATGCAGAAATTACAGCATTTTTATTATAATTAAGACTTGGCCAGTCTCTGAAACATGTATATTGGTTTGTAGTTTTTGGGTTTTTTTCAGGTAAAAGTACTCCCTCTTAATGAGGAAATTATACAAAAGCATGGTGGTGAATGAAATTCATGTAATCAAACCACAGAAGCCACAAAATAGCTTGGACCCTTTCTCAAAGCAGTTCAGTAATTTTCCTTTGGAGCAGTAATTGTTAAAGACGAGAGGCAGAAAAACCTCCCTTCCTAAATTATTCCTATTTTATGAAATACACTTTATTTCTTTGTGTATGATTATTATACAGCATATTTATTTGGCCTGTGAACTTTGTTTTCTCCTAGTCTTCTCTGTTGAAATTCTCTTTTCTGGTGCTTACAGGCATATTATTTCCACTACCCTGATTTCCATTTCTTTAACCACATAACTGTGAAGGTTTACGTACTCCTTGCCAGTTCAGTATCTGTAAAGAAATAGGAAGACAGGCCACAACTCCCAGGGATGAGAGAACTACGTCTGCACACTTTTCATGTTCTCAAACAAAAGTCCTGATTACAGTGAGTCTGACTGGCATCACTCCCCTGCCCCTCACCACTGGCCTCACCAAATACGGCTTCATCTTTGCATAAAAGTAGCAGACTAAATGACTTCCTTCCAACTTTATGTCATTTGTTATAATGACATAAAGCCTTTTTCATATACATTACTCAATTTATATTCCCAATATTCTTGAAAGACAAGAGAAAACAGCTCAAATACTTTTATTGAATAAGTCAAGAGTGAGGAGTACTGGATTGAAAATTACGATGAAATAACCAGTATATATACACGAACATCAACTTTTTACATTTTGTCAAAATAATAATTTAATAGAATATAATTCAGGTCTAGAGTTCAGAAAACACAGCTTTAAAACATACTTTCTCTATAAATCTCTCCTCTTTGTTGCTAAGGTTTTTGTGATTTTCATATTATTACTTCAGTACAAATTTCATTTTAAGGATCTGAATCGCTGTAAAGAATCTGGAAAAAGTTCACCACAGTACACAAAATGGCTGAATTGAATTATGAAATGGCTTCGCTTGATAAAAGATTGCCCAAGTAAACAAACAGAACAGAGTTCCTGTTCAGAAGGAAAGTCACTTTGTCTCCGTGGAATAATATATTCATTTGTTCAGTGTTTTACATGTATAAATAAAGTAAATTATAATTAGTTTTTCCTGGAATATTTTTTCTTAATATTACATATTGGAGACAATTTAAACTATAAAATGATTTGGATTTATCAACATTGAACAATCTTTTGTAGAAAAAAAGTTGAACTTTACAAAACTAAGTTAGTCTGTACAAAAAAAAAACAACAAAAAACCAGTGCTCTGTGCCAGAACAATGGTTAACAGATGAACTTTTGGGCAACTGGATATGGTGTGTGAGTCCCAGACATCTTGTTTCAAGTAGATTTTACCTTAAAATTATTGAGACATATGGTAAGTGTGTTGGCTTTTTTAAGTACAACTTGGAGTTAAGTGTATCTTTGCCAGATGGATAGCACTAGTTTTTCAACACAGTGTAGGAAAACATTCATTTTAAGATATTTATCTTAGGATTGTGAGGAAAGCAATCACCTGATTCTAACAATTTCATACATCATAAACTGCTTCATTGTATGTCATCAAAGTGTACTTCAGAAAAAATTCTGAGACTGTGTGTATGTGTGTGTGTTGTGTATTCATTGGTATGGAGCTTCAGTTATAACTGTTACCATAATTTGAAACAGGCAATTTTAACTTTGTACTTAATTCTTTGAAATTAGATTGTTACAATAATAAGACTCATTGATCCTAAATAAATACCGAAACTTCTCCTTTTGCACATCAAGACAGAATTAGTATTGCAGTTAGTGAAATAAAGACCTAAGAAAGAGACCAACTGGTCTGACAGATGGGAAGCACCATTTGCCAGGTTCTGGGGTCTAGCTTTGAGCCTACCATTTTGCCATGTTCCAATTTTCAAGGACTGCCATATACTAACCAAACTCAGGACAGATTATAAACTGTGAAGGCTACTTGTTCACTACTGTACACCTACACTTATTATGGTGTCTACACATAGTAGGTGTTCAATGGAATAAAGGAAACATGTAAAGAGAAACAGAAAGAAAATTGCACAGCAGACCGTGAAGGATAGTAATACCTGAGAGGTGAGGAACAAGTGAGATAGGCTGTGTAGGTGGCCCGGCTTACTCCCTTGAGAATGTTTCCAGGTCCCAGACAGGGAAGGACAGTAAAGGCAGAGTCCAGTGGCCTCCTCAGGGAAGAAAGGAGCTAAGAGACTGGGGAGAGCAGGTGGCTAAAGCTTGAAGGACAGAACATCAGGGCAGAGCAAGCTGCATGGAAAGAACGCCTGAGATCTGCAGAGAGACTCCCTCAAGCACCTGGCTGGTACTGATCAGTGGAAATGACCAAGACCTGGGAAAGAAGCATCCAGGAGTAGGGAGACAGTGCTTGGCAGTCACACAGGGCCGAAAATAGTGCCTGTACCCATCAACCAAACTGGAAAACCTCACAACTCAACTGGCATTTTGAGGAGTGTTCAAAGGGCGGGGAAGAATTAGCCCTGGATTGAGTACTACTTAAGCCCCATTTGTTAGAAGTAAGACTCAAACAGCCAAACTGCACCCCAGGACAAAGTATCTGGGATGTCATGTTGCTACTCAGATTGCTTAATGGACATAGATTAAAAGGAAAAGCAGAGTACTGCATCAGCCAAGCAAAGTGTACCCACACTTTGCTCTAGCACACCTGTCTATTAAATCCAGGCAGACTACTAATTTATAGATACCCAAAAGGTTACATATAGCATAATTAATCTATATTCCGGATTTTTATGCTCAATGTCCCTAAAACATTGATCGAATATGGATGGTTTCAAAATTCCTTCATCATACATTTGCACACCTTTGAGAGTAACTTTATGTTGACATTCTGAATTTCATCGTTAGAGTGTAACCTCATATCTTATATGACAGGTTACTTTTGTCAATCACTGCCTTAACTAATGCTGTGGCTGAGAAATGATTAAGAAATACTATGAAAGCCATACAGAGGTAGCATTGTATGGAGAGGAATTAAAATGCTAGCTATTAGTCCTTATGAATACTATGCAGTTCTAGCATAGTCCTCTAAGCTTTAAACATGAGAGACATCCAAAATGTTTTGAATGAATATTTTTAATAAGTGTTGATTTCAAGTATCATGAAGACATTTGTCTTATTTCACTGTTGCTGAAAATCCATTTTAGAAGATTTCAGCTTTTCTATTCTTGAGACATTGTTTTATTTGATACTCAACTAGGTTTTTGTGAAAAAGTAGAAATTAAAATTAGAAGCTTTAGTTTTAAGCATTGTTTACCTGAATACGTCATAATATATTGTTCATCACTTTTGAATTTGACACACTAACAATTTATAATGGTGGCCTGTAGGGCTTATCTAGTCCCAGGATCCTGAATCATTTCATTCTAGTCATTCACCTAAAGCTCCCATGAAGACTGCTGATGATAGCAGAGTATAAACCCAGCACTCTAGGAGGCCGAGGCAAGAGGATCACAAGTTAAAACCCAGCTTGGGAAATTTAAGAATTTAGGAAGATCTTATCTCAAAATAAGGACTGGCAATGTGGCTTGGGGCAAAAGCCCTGGGTCTAATCTCCACTACCAAAACAACAGTAGCAACAATAATAATTTTAAAAAAGCAAAACAAAACAAATAACAAAAAACCTGTAACACTTTATGTTTTCTAGTGTATATTTCATCAAAACTTATACCACCCACTAGAGTACAATATCAAGAAGGCAGGGTTTCTGCTTTGTTTGTTGCATCCCAGTGCCTAGAATGGAAAGAATCTGATAAATATTTATTATACAAGTGAATGAATGGGTCCCTGTTCTAGAATCTACATCCATAGCTGGTCTAAAAGATGATGGCATAAAAGAAGTTTCTGGTTCTTTAAAAAAAAAAAATCTGTCTGGTTGTATAGTATCTCTTGTGTTGCCGAAACACTCCTTAAGGTCATGTCTACAAGGAACTATCTCTTTTTAATTTCAGAGTATTATTTGGCCTCCAAACTTGTACTTTTTTTCTTGCCATATTTACTGGGCTTTAAAGTAATAGAGTAGAAAACTTCTGTTTTTCTAAGCCATTTCTTTGGTCTTGAGAATCATACTTACCATGCCTAAACCAGTGTTTTATCAGTAATATACCCAATGAGTAATAAGGAGCAAAAAATCATTTTAAAGCAGAATTATTTCCCAAAATATGCAATATAGAAAGAGGGGGGCCATCTATTATATAAAGTAATTAATTAGATTTGCCTCCATAGAAATGTGCAGAGAAAACAATATTAAATGTTATTTTCTATAAAGTATGTAAAACTCTTGAAGACATAGACATAGGCAAGAACTTCCTTAGCAGAACCCCAATTGCACAAGAAATAATACTGAGAATCAATAAATGAGATTATATCAAATTAAAAAGCTTCTGCACAGCAAAAGAAATAACCAACAATGTGAAGAGACAATCTATAGAATGGAAAAAAATTGCCAGCCTCTTATTGGACAGAGAACTGATATATAGACTATAAGGAACTCAAAAAAAGAAAAAATTAGACACTCCCAAAATAAAAATGGGCAGTTGAAATGAGCAGACATTTCTCAGAAGAAGAAATAAAAATGCCCAATAAGTACATGGAAAAAATTAGCATCTTTGGCCATTAGAGAAATTCAATTAGAAATAACACTGAGCTTCCATCTTACCCAAGTGAGAATGACTATCATTAAAGACTCAAAAGACAACAAATGTTGGTGAGGTTGTGGGGGAGAAGGAACCCTTCTGCATTGTTGTTGGGAATGTAAACTAGTACAATCATGATGGAAATAAGTATGGAGATTCTCTATAAAAATTAAAAATAGAAATTCCACTTGACTCAGCTATTCCCTTTCTGGGTAGCTTCCCAAAAGAGTGAAAGTCATCATATTACAGTGATATATACATACATACCCATATTTATGGCAGTACAATGCACAATAGCTAAATTATCAAAGTGGCCTATAAGCCTATCAACGGATGGATAAGGAAAATGTTATATATATATATGATATATATACACATACAGTATGATATATATACACATGCACATATACATATATGTATATATATATATATATACACACACACACGTACAGTATGATGTATATATACACATACGTACAAACAGTGGAGTACTACTTGGCCATAAAGTATAAATCCGAGTCATTTGTAGGAAAATGGATGAATTTTAAGACTGTAATGCTAAGTGAAATAAATTAGAAATAAATAAATATTGCATGGTTTCTCCTATGTGAGAAACCCAAAATATAAATAATTTAAAGAGCAAAATAAAAAAGAAATGGTAGGAAACGGAGACTGTGGAGATGGGAAGGGGATTTGGTGACGAGTAAAGGAGGAGGACAGTGGGGGAGGGGAGCAAAAATGATCAAGATGCACTGTGTATATGTACCTCTTCCCCAAGATGCGTGTAATGATTATGTATTGCAGACATACACCAACAATGAAAACATGGTCTGATGAAACTAACAGTATCTTTATCATCATGGTCACCATCAGATTTTAAAAGAAGGAGTAAGCAGCTGTTTCTCTTGATTCAGGTCAGAGGCAATCTTACTTTGAGGCAGGAGATGGACCAGATAACCTCTTTGGGTCCTTCCCTAGTTTATCATGTCATCTTCGAACCATTTAATGTTTAAATTCCATGGAACAGTTGGGAGACACAGCAATATAAATGCAAGTTAAAGTTGAGAAACGGATGTCTTTTACAAGTATGTTAGAAAATTTGGCACTTTCTGGGAAAGCAGTTCATAGAGAAAACATAGAAGACCAAAGATTTCAGGTCTCTGTGCCTATAATTTTGAATCACTGCCATAAAAAAGAAGTCTATTGATGTCTGGGGAAACTGAAAATGGTCATGGTAAATGGAAGTTGTATGGTTCATTTACTGCTATAAAGGATTCCATCAGCTCTTCTGTAGGTTATTATAAGTGCATTTGAAAAATGTGAATGTTAAAATAAGATCCAAAAGCAACTACCCAAGACAGGGTTTATAACAATGTTAGATGGTTTATCATTTTTTTAAACGCTGGTTAATGTATAGTTTACTAAAGAAATCTTAGTCAATTAAAGAGTTTGTTGCAGAAATTGTTATAAATCTCTGGGTTTGGTTTTGTTTCACAGTTTTTCACCTTTGAGCAGTACAAGAAATTGCTAGAGTGTGTGTCACTGTCACCAGGATTGGTAAGTGAGAGTATTTATTATACTTAAGTGTGTGTGTTATTTCATAAAGCAAAATCTAGAAACAAAAACCTTTTTGATTCCCCAAGCCCGGCTACTAATATATGAATTTGAGTTATTCAATGTTCAACTACTTGTTGAAAGCTATCTTCCTAATAACTCACAATTTGGCTATTTTATAGCTCCCAGTGATGAATTTATGATAATAACGATATGTCTGGAAAGTCCTATGTGAGATATGGTCAAGAATATAAAATAAAGAGTACATTTATCAAAGATTTTTTTAAAAGCAAAACATGCATGTGTTTACATACACACTGTATATATCTATTTATGCAAAAGTAAATTTGCCTGAGATTATTTCCTAACAGGTCACTTTTCCAGCTGTTGCTCAAGCTATAGTAAATAAAGACTTCGAGTCACTTGGGATAAAATCACTCTGTGGTCAGGGGCAGACTGAAGGGCCTTTTATAGGAATAACTGTAAACAACTCAGCCAGGGAGAATAGCCGTCTTACAATGGCGTAGCTCAGATGTTACGCAAAATTTACTTGGTGACTTGGGCCCTTCCCTATGTCTCTCCTTTCTTTTGTGACTTTGCTGTTTTTCATAAAGTGAGTCAAATTATGTTGACCAAATGCGTGTACACCAAGAGCCTCGAAGGGAGAGCAAATGTATTAATCTCTCCTTACAAATCTGTAAATGAAAATAAGACAACGTGCCTTCTTGCTTCAGTCGGCAAGTTATCCTCCTCTCTTTGGGAAAATCTCCAATTACCTCCGAAATGTATCTCAAAACTTATAGTGAGGCCACGTTCCGAGCCTCCGCTCTTTAATGTTCTTCTATGTATGATGGAGTTACATCTGATAAACCCACCACACACTGAAAATCCAGCTAGTACACCTGACCTGCCTCCTAGTTTAGCAGCCCTGCAGCAGCTTCTGTCTGTCCTGCTGGCATAGCGACCGGAGCTGTGGCTCACTGTCAGTGCTCAGCAGCATGAGAGAGGATGGTATTGCATGTAGTAACCTGAGAAAAGACAAAAATTCAAAATTCAAAGTATGACATGGGTCCTTTCGCCATCATCATAAAGCCAGAAACTTGTAGAGTGAACCATTGTGTATTAGGGGCCATCAGTACTTTACTCGTGAATGTTCGTTTCAGAATATTTACTCTGCCAAATAGATGTCCCGAAGTATCTGTTATTGTTAAAACCATACATGCTCCTTTTCTAGAAAAGATTCTGTTAAGAAACTTAATGCTGTCACTTTCCGTTATAATAAAGAGATCTCCTACCCAGCCTCCTGCATCAACAAGGTGTCCATGAGGCATAGCCTCTTAGAAAGGAGCAGTTCTACCATAAGTCTCATGGTTATGTTAAGGTTTCGTTTTTAATTCCATGGTGTCATCCTTAACTCTGGAAACATCTTAGAAAAAGGAGGATTAAAAACTTCCTAGCGTGCCAGGCGTGGCGGCACACACCTGTCATCCCAGCGCTCGGGAGGCTGAGGCGGAAGGATCGCCCTGAGTTGAAGGCCGGCCTGAACTACACAGCAAGAGCCCGTCTAAAAAAAGCACTTCCTGGCGCGAGACAATAAAATATGGTCTCCAGAGGGCTATCGGGCTGTTCTTGGGTTGAATATTGGTACCATGTGAGAGAAGGACCGCAGATCTTTCGACTCTTGAGAGTTGAAACAGAAAAGCATTTGGCCACTCTAGCTACTATAACAGAATTCATGCAAACGGTATACAATTCTCCTCTTTTCTTGAACTCATTTTTTATGCTTAGCCATTAAATATGCCCTGCTGTTCACATGAAAAGCCTGGGAGACTGGAAACCCAACAGTAAAGTACGCCTCTGCCACAGTCTAAGTAATATGATCTGCTGATAGCTGATCAATTCTTTTGACAAGGGACTGCTGAACACTAGTTCTGACAGCACATGTAGCTGAGCTTTGTAGGAAAACAAGAAAGTGAATTACGTGGAAGATTGCATATAGTAAGTAATAAAAACCTGAACATCTGGATTTTAGCTTTTCTAGTCAGAAGAGCTTGGGACCTGGATTTTTTTTTCTTCTTCTATTTTTGGCTTCCATGATGGAAGTCTGAGATAAATCAAAAAAATATCTGTTTAGGTACCCTACACAAATTATGCTAATGAAGTGGGTTAAAAGGAAAATATGCATCATTCTTTATGTGTTCTCTCCTAGAATCTGCATTGTTCCTCTCTTTCTATGTCTAACAAGAACAATGGTGTTTGAAAACTACTATCAGAGAGCTTTCATATGTTATTTTGGCCCTTGTAATCACTTTCTAAGTTACAAAAATGAGATATTATTTCCATTTTACAGATGACAAAATTCTGGTTTCTCAAAGGCTCAGTGACTCGTACACAGCCCAGGAAGTGAATTATGAAAAGGTGCCCCTTTCTCCTGACCAGTGCCTCTCCCGGGCTGTGGCTTGGCACATAGGGTGCAATCTAGGTTTCAGTCCACACACCCTTGGCTGAGTAAGTTTGTCTGTGCACCTGCCACTGCCTGTGGCAGCTCTGACAGTAGAGCCAGGAAGTGGCAGAACTGGAACCTACACCCACACCTCCCAGATCTAGATCCTTCCTTTGTTCCACCCTGCCTGCCCCTCTAAGATTCCAGAACACTCCTTTCTTCTCTCTTTTCGTCACCCATTTTGAAGATATTAGAGATCCTTAGTGAGAGCTAAGCTGTTCTTTGCTCTTCACTGGCTTTAGTCTTCTCCTGGGTGTATACAGTAGGTCCTCTTATCCTAGAATTAGACATTTAGCAGCAAAGAATTACTTTTTTCCAGCATTCATTTCGGAGGCTGGAGGCTTTGCTTCATTTTGTTTTACAACCGTGTGTGTGTGTGTGTGTGTGTGTGTGTGTGTGTGTTAATTGTTGTGGTCATTTTGGGTACAGATTTTCTGGAAAATTCTTAAGCATTCTACTTAAACGATAATTCCATAAAATTGTTCTTTCCTTCTGCTGAAATTCTTAACTGACAGCTAATAAGAAACTGACATGCAATCATCTTTTGATAAATCTTCTAGATTTTAACTGAGCCCTTCAGAACAACCTAACCATCTCTTATCTCAGATTTTGTTCCTTGGCATTTAGGTCCAAAAATAGGGCAATTATCCTCCTTTAAACAAATAAAGAACTAATAAAAATTAATTTTGTTTACTAGTCTAGAATAGTGACTCTAGGAATATGACTGTACATTTGAATGTGTCACCTACACCATTTTTATTACCTGAAATTTAACTTTTTAAAGATATATTTGTGAGTTAGAGTGCTTGCCTTGCAAGCACAAGGCCCTGAGTTCGATCCCCAGCACAAAAAAAAAAAAAAAAGTAAAAATATATTTGTGGTTCTGTTCCTTAAATTTCTTTATATGCTCAATAAATGCATTTAAAGAGATACTTTAAAATGAAACCCTCCTTTATAATTTAAACGCTTAAAGATCGTATGTGCAGATGTTTAGAATTCACCTTAAATCTGTAAAATAACCTTGTCTTTTGTTAAAGGGAAAAGTCATTGTTGATGGGGCTTTGACATTTTATTTTGAAATTCTTAGGATGTGGCTTATGGCTTCTGTAATTTCTTCTTCATGAACTGTCAGCATCTAATCAAGAGCTGAAGCTGTTTAGTAATGGTATATGGTGCACTTACGTAGGCTTCTCCATTCTCATCATAACATTCTGCTGCACAGTGTAATGAATAGGATGCTTGACCTGGTATGCACCATCGCTTGTTTTAAAGTATTGGTTGATTCAATTTTTCCAGACATTTGCCATTGCCGGATTGGGATCTGGACTAACAGAAGCTGTTGTGGTTAACCCTTTTGAGGTGGTAAAAGTTGGCTTACAAGCCAATCGGAACACATTGGCAGAGGTAACCATTTAGCATTTTCCTACTGTTAAAGGAATGTAAAAAAAACTATTCTTAAGTACACAAATAAAATCACAAACTCAGACTTTATCCACTTATTAAAGCTGTAGTAAATCATTGTTGAGAAAGTAGCATAAGAAAAGTCAATTCTCTTCTATAGGGAAAGTTTGTTTGTTTGTTTTAACAAAAAGGCACTAAGATCTTATGGACAAACACAGCTTTGTACATTTTTATTTTAGAGTTCTAATACAATCTATAGTGACATATTTGGAAGTGTTTTTCTGGCTTTTGGCAAAACCTCTTTTTCACATCACTGAGGTGATAATAAGACTGTGCTTTTAAAAAAAATGAAGTCATTTTTTAAAATTGCCTCATTCTTTTCCCTGCTCCACCCACCACCCTCCCCAAAAGATTCCGATAATCTGTCAACGTTGTCTGTCGGTCAAATCTGAATGAGCAAGTTACTAATCCTGAACAGACGTCACCACGTGGACAATGATGTATCTTGACATTTAATCACCGGTACGTGGTGTTCCATGGAGACAGCTTCTCTTGGTATATGCTCCCTTCACTTCCTTCTAGTTGCCTAATAATTCCCTTTAAACTGCCAAGTCCAACTGTTCTTATTTTATTCTTCTGGATGCCAAGCACAAGGTAGAGACAAAACAAAGAGGCTGGCATTCCAGGTCCTTTCTTAGCATTTGAATTTAATTTCACAACCGGATAGCATGTGGTATAAATTGGTTGAGAGTATCTGCTCACCTGCATTTTTCTGTAGAAAAGTTCCCCTGCCTACTTTTTAAGCAGCTGCTAAAGGGCGGAGACCCCTCGCCCTCAACACACTTCCTGTTGCCCATGCTGCTTGAGAGCTTCCTGACAGCTTCTTGGGCAGGGGCGTGGGGAGAAGGGCCCTCCTCACCTGTGCCTGCCAGGACCTGGCATGGGGGAAGCTGGGGCCATGTTGAGCTGTCAAGCAGATGGTATCTATTCAGATGAAGTCAATCCTATTTCAGGGAGGTTTTTTTTTTTTTAATTTTAAAATGTTATTTCAACCGCAAAGGAGGTTGGAAAACCTCTGTATACTTCTAGTGTTTGTTGATGCTCTGCTCTCTCTGTTCTTTCTTGAATGGGGGAACTATGGTGAGGGATGGGGGGAAAGAAAAAATGGAAAAGAAAATATTTCAAACGTCCTATCAATATGGAGCATTTAAAACAGTTCCATGGAATCCGTCTAAGGAATATTGGTTTAATACTGGGAGAACTACCGGCGAGGAGAAAATTTTGCTGCATCCAATGCCTCATTTTCCTCACTGGGAAGCTTGGCTTAGAGCAGCAATGAGTGGCAAAGGAATAATGTCTTCAGTTTCAGGTTTTTATCTAGGTAGCAAGTCACCCCAGGGACACAAATAGGTCAGAGCGCCAACAAAAGCTCACAGGAATGAAAACGGTAAGAGTTTTGCATGCCTAATGTTCTTTTTCTCTCCTTCGCCCTGAAGGAGGTTCCACACTGAGTCCAAGTAAGAACTGTTAATGCTGCATGTGCTGGAATATTATAAGCAGCACGCCAGTCTGATGCAAGAACGTGCTGCATGCGTACGCACTTCCAGTCCACTTGCCCACGTGCAGTCTGTGTGGACTATTTATGTATTCCAAGCCATTTTCAAGAGGGGAATAAAGAGAGCTTGTTTGGGGTCCTTTCTTTGCAGAATCCACTGAATTGGATCTTGTCAGATATTTACTTGGGATAAAATCTATCAGATGTATTATAAAATATTTTAATGTACCTTCAATGAATCAGAGCCTAGCCTATTGCAAGAAAAAAAAAGTCTGCGATATACAAAGAACTCAAAAAAATTAAACCTCCCAAATTTAAAGACCCAATCCAAAAATGGGCAACTGAAATGAATAAACATTTCTCAGACAAAGAAATAAAAATGGCAAATAAATATATGAAGAAATGCTCAACATCACTAGTCATTCGAGAGATGCAAATCAAAACAACGTTAAGATTCCACCTCACTCCAGAAAGAA
>PVJO010032305.1:0-13294 GCA_004026905.1 Hystrix cristata
GCTTCAGAGGATTACAGGATACACCAAGCCAACAATGTCAAACTAATTCCAGCTCTAAATTATTCTACTTAACTGCTTTGATCATTGACCTCTCTAGCTTGTTTATTTGTATAAACATCACCTATATCGGCCCTGAGTTAGAAAACAGTTCCTGAGCATATTTGTAACCAGAGCAGCACAAGTCAACTGAAACAGCAGGGGAAAAACTCTACCATCTCCTGATCTAAGAGCCAATCCTCACTGCTCTACCAACTGGTAAAGGGGGCAAAATAAGAAATCTATAATCCTAGTTCATTACCCTGACAAGAAATGGCCCCTCAAGTTCTCATATATTCAGGGTTGGGGATTTCAAAGGTGTTTGGGTCATGACAGCACTGACTTCATCAAGTGAACCAGAACATACTTTGATGATTTATTGGTAGATGATGGAAACAGGAAATGGGGCCAAGCTGAAGGGGCTAGATTATGAGATGTGACATTGGGGACTATATCGGCTCCTTGGCTCTTCCCTTCCTCTCTAGCTACGTTCCTCCTTCTCTCTCTTTCCTGGCTGCCATAAGGTAAGAACACTTCCTTCTGCCGTGATGCCGCTGCCTTGCCATATCCCTAAAGCAATGGAACCTGCCAACCATGGACTGGAACCTCTGAAACCATGAGCTATAATAAATCTTCCCTCTAAGTTGCTTGGGAGATATTTTAGATCTAAACTATAACAGTGACTAACTTGTGTTTCATGTTGGTAATCTTAGGCTGGTTGGTTTTGTTCCAAGAATGTAAAAACCAGTCGGCTCCCAGTATAATAATTGTGCAAAGAATTAAGTAAGTTACTGTTATACTGTATAGACATAAATTACTGTGAATGAAAATCATTTTAACTTTTATCATTGTGATCGTATTTTTAGGCCGACTTTTCAGAACAAGCGTATTTTTATCAGATTGTTAAAAGTCCACTTATTTCTCCACTGCTCTGTAAATTAAACATACTGCTATATTATATTATCATTTAAATGCAGTTTTGCTCATCAGCTCTAAGTATGTTGAGTTCAGTTTGAAAATTTTAAAAATCATGGAAATATTAAACAACCTTGTGTTTCTATAACATTGCTTCTTAAATACTTAGCACAAGTGGAGTTTTAGATTCTGTTATCCAAAAGACTAGCTTGAAATATTAATATGAAACTTTAGGAGATACTATGAATAAATGTAATCTGCTTAAAGTCAGAACATGTTTATTGAACACTTACTATGTGCCAGGAGTAGTTTTAATTTCTGCAGGTACAGCAGAAAACAAAAGTAATAATAATCCTGTCCTTCTGGAGCTTTATATTCTAGGGGGTGGTCACAATAAGATACACAAATATATGTCAAATTATAATAAGTATTTGAAGATAAAAGAATGGGGTAAGGGGACTAGATGAGGTTGAAGAAAAATACTTTTTATATATGGAGGGAAGGAAAGACATCTTCATTAGAGAACTTTAAATTGAAGTGTGAAAGGGACACAAAGGCAAACCAAGCAGATACGTGGAAGAGAAAATTCCAACAGTGGGATGAAGTAGTCCAAAGTTCCCCAAAAATGAATAAAAATGTTGTGTTCAAGGAATAGCAGGGAGGCCAATGTGAGGTGGAGTAGGGTAAATGGAATGGAGCAAGGGGAGATAGGAGATGAAGGTAGAGAGGAAATGAGGAGCAGATCACGTGTGGTATTACAGTACAGAATGAGAGCTGTAGACATGTGAAATCATCTAACGATTTCGATAAGAGAACATCCATCTCCTAGTCTCAAAAGCTCTGTGAGAAACAGGTTTCAAGGACAGTGTTAGAGCAAGGAGATGAATTAAGATGCTGATGCACTTTTAGGCAAAAGAGGGGGCTGCCTTGGGGCAGCATAGCAGTGGTGAAGGAGGTGAGAAAGAGTTGGTAAGAAAAGTACTTTGAAGGGAGAACATTAAAAAAGGTTATGGAGTACATGTAGGGAATGAAAAAAATATTTAAAAATGACTCAAAGATTTTTTTTTTGGCCTGATCAACTGGAAGAATGGATTTTTCAGGTATTAAAAAGAATTAAAAGTTTGATTTGGGGCAAATAAAATTTGAGGTTACCCCTAGTAATTCCAGAGTCGAAGTCAAATAAGAAGTTGATGATCTGGCCCCAGGAAGGGGCTCTGGCCTGGAGATACAAATTTAGAAATGTGAGTGTATAGATTACAATTGGTGGGGAAGAGTGAAAGACTCCAGAAGTGAGAGATTATGTGGAGAAGAGAAAAGCCTGAGGACTGCACTGAGGCTTCTCACGTAGCTGGACTTGACTACAACCACCTTGAGTTATAAGCACCATACTTCTCTTGAATGATCCTGGCCAGTTTCCTCTACATACTTTCCCAACATGCTACAAATCGTCAAAACTATTAGAATGGCATGTGGCACTTTGTTACTGGATCCTGGTGCTGTCAGTTCCGGAAATGTGTCTGACATCTTTGATATCAGCTGGAAATAAGCCAGGTACATTGCAGCTTGGACAAAGTCACTTTTGCCTTGACCACTTCACAAACTTCCCTCCATCCTACAATTTGGACCCAAATTGTAGCGATCCACTGGTCTTGCTGCTACCTAGGACTATGTATCTGTCTGTAAGTTCCCAATAAACTGCACTTTGTGCAATCCTGGGTCTGTCTGCTTTTCTGATCTCATAGCAACTTGTGGCCAGTTCTTATGCATCATTGTAGATATTTCCAAAAATGCTTTGTTTTTCCATACTCAAAAAAGGCAAAAGGTGGGAGGGGGACTAATTTTTAATATGACTCAGACAGTTTTACTTCTTAACGTCAGAGAACTCTTTCATGAATGCACAAGTGGCCATAATAAGGCCTTTTAATTTCAGAAGAATGAGTACTAATGGAATGGTCCTCTTATTCATTAGCTTGGTAAGCACCAGCCGTGAGTCCTAGCTAATCTGAAAGGGCACTGTGCTTTTGAATAGTGATCTTTGGGCTAACTCAAAAACTCTTCCCAGTCACCTGGTGTTTGGAAAACTGTAGGGCGGCTTTATACTAGTTCACTCTGATAAAGTCCCCTCATGGAAGTCTTAAATCTGGGTTTTAATTGTTCAGCCCACTAAACATCCACCCTTAAAATCAGGACAATCACTTACTTATTTTTCTCCCATTTTAGTAGTCAAGATAATCTCAACGGTCTTCAAGTCCTTGCAGTATGACTTTTGTCGTCACCTCCCACATTGAATGGCGATGACCTATATAGCTAACAGACGCTGTGGGAAATCTGGAGTGTGACTGCAAAGGATAGGTCATGAAAAACATCAAAGCATACATCTTGCTCTCTCTCGAATTACTCATTTAGGGGAAATCAGCTGCCATGTTTCCAGAACAATAAAGACGCTCGAGAGAGGAAATCACTGGGCGAAAAGCTGATGCTGCCAGATAATGGCCAGCAAGGAACCGAGGCCACCAATCAATAGCCTGTCAATAGTCTTGAACCCAGGTCTCCAGTCCCATTCAGATATCTACAGCTGTGGCCAAATCTTGACTGAAATTGCCTCAAAGTTCCTTAATCCCAGCTACCCACTAATCTGTCCCCAGATCCCTGATCCACAGAAACTTATATAAATAAATATTGGTTGTTGTTGTAAGAGTCTAATGGGCTAATACTCCTTAGCCTCCACCACTGATATTGACATTTGATTAAGAGTTGAGTTTTTCAAATGGGAAGGGGAATAAGGGAGGGAGAAGGGGAAAAGGAAGGGAGGAACAAGAAAAAAAAGAACAGGAGAAAAAATGGAAACAAAACTTTTGTAAATAAGGAGGAGAAGAGGCATTAAAGGCAGAGGACGAGAATGAGAAATTTAAGAAGCAGCAAGATGTATCATATACAGGTACAAATTCTCTATGACGAATGTTATCATTATGTATCTCTAAAATGTACCACTAAAATAAAATTAAAAAAATAAATTACCAGAGCCATCCTAAAAAAAAAGTTGAGTTATAGAGGGATAGAGTTCAGAAAAGTGGTTCTCAACTGTGGGGCATGTTGAAATTCCTTGGAAAGTTTAAAAAATATCCATGCTTAGTTTCCACTCCCAAAGATACTGAGTTAATTAGTCAGAGATGTGGCCTGGACATCAGAATTGAATGTAATATCAAGATTGCAGTGTCCAAACAAAATACCATCCAATTATAGATGAGATATATAGCCAATATGACTTACCAGATATTTATTTTTTTCTAAAATAAGAAGCACAGGAATTTTTTTTTTTTGAGTTAGAGTGTTCTAGATATGGACTCTGTGAAAAAAGGATCAACAAAGAAATTACATTTCCCATCATTTGCTGGTGATATTGTTAAAGTAAATTAAAATACAGTCCAGGCCCGAAGAATCCCTGAGCAGGCAAAATTAGGCCTCGTGAGTGACGTAAGTGACCTTAACTTGTTTGATATACAAATATAAGTGAATATTAACTTGAGCTAGTTCCTGTAAATGCCTATATTAAAAGCAGGACTTAGAACCAATCAAAAGCAACCAACAAACATAAATATATAATTAGGGACTTTCCAGTGAGGTAGATCAAATAAGGCAATAACATTGACCAATCAGATATTTTCTTTATTGCTTCTCTGACTCATCAAAGCCTCCCCTTGCCCTCCTATTCCCTCGGGGGAGCTTCTGAACCACTTCTAGTTGGGAGCTGCCGGATTCAAGAATCAGTATTTATTGAAAGGAGCTCTTTAAATTTTTATTAGTTCTCAATTTACTTTTTAACAGTCTGTGCACAGCAAATAAAGATGTGGCAGGAGGTAGGGGGGAAGGTCAGAGAGATGTAGGCTGCTTTTCAGTTGACCTCAGTTTATATACCACTTAACTTATGCTGCCACATGCCTCCAGTTCCCGGAGAAATGAATTTAACTATTTTGCTTTGCCCAAACTCCTATTGTACTTGGTCTTCCATGTGCTCCCACAAGCATACATATGATAACCATACTTTCATAAGCAAATAAAGAAAACTCAACCCAAGTAGCTTAAAAATAAGACAATGAGAAAGTGTTCAACATCACTAGTCATTCGAGAGATGCAAATCAAAACAACGTTAAGATTCCATCTCACTCCAGAAAGAATCGCGTCTATGAAAAAAATCAACCAACAACAAATGCTGGAGGGGCTGTGGGGAGAAGAGAACCCTCTTCCACTGTTGGTGGGAATGCAGACTGGTCCAGCCACTGTGGGAATCAATATGGAGATTCCTCAAAAAACTAGAACTAGAGGTTCTATTTGATCCAGCTATTCCCCTACTGGGGATCTTTCCAGAAGAATTAAAATCGTCATACCACAGAGATATATACACAGCCATGTTTATAGCAGCACAGTTTGTAATAGCTAGATCTTGGACACAACCCAAATACTCAACGACCAATGAATGGCTAAAGAAGATGTGTTTTTTCTACACAATGGAGTACTACATTGCTGTAAGGAAGGATAAACTAGAGTCATTTGTATGTAAATGGATGTTCCTTGAGAATATACTATTAAGTGAAATAAATCAGACACTCATGAGCACACATCGAATTGTTTCTCTGGTATGAGAAACCATAACTGTAAATAAGGACAAAGTAGTGTGACAGATATTATATAAAAGGAAGATAATATACAAAGGAGAGGAGTACTGGAAAGAGGGAAGGGGGAAAAGCAGGAAGGGAAAAAACAGAAAGAAAGGGGAAAGGGAAATCATGGAGAATTGTGAATAAACCTGTTGTAAATAGGGATGGAGGGAACAGAAGGGAGGGGAGGGGAAGAGGGGGGAGAACCAAGAGACACCATGTACAGGTACAAAACAAACATGATAAATGTGATCAATATATGTACAATATACCAATGCATGTTCTTGGTTAAAAAAAAATACAATGAGTCTCTTGCACAATATATATTCAGCAGGACAATGGTCTGGGAGTGGTTCATTAAGTGATCCAATGACATCGGACACTAAGTTTCAGGCTGTCTCCATGATACTCAGATATCTGAAGCCTCAGACTTTTTCTTAATGGATAGACAGCTGCCTTATCTTGGTATAAAGAGGAAAGAACAGAAAAGAGAACTTCTCTCTCAATGTATCTTCTTTTATTAGGAAAGAAAAAAAATTAAAAATATACCCACAAGTCTTGCCACTCTTGTCAGTGGTGAAAAAAGTAAGTTGTGCATGCATTCCAGCCAATCAATAGGGGGAAGAAAAAAGCATGACTACTCAAACTAGATAGTATTTACTCTACTGAGCTAAAGATAAAATATCTCACACACACACACACACACACACACACACACACACACACCCTCATCTCAGTGGCATAACACAAGGAATCTGCAGGTTAGCGTGAAAGGCTTGGTTTTGCTAATCTCCCCTGAGCTCCCTCACACATCATTGGATCTTTGGAGGGCCAACTAACCAAGGAGTGTAGTCTGGGAGCAGCCAGGTGGCGCTGCTTCAAGCTGTGAGTCCACCTGGACTCTGATCTTCTCTGAAGGTTGGACAAAGGTCCTGCACCAGAGAGACTGGTTCTGGAGTGCAGGCTGAGGAGCAGAGTTACTCAGGGAAAGTTTAGTCATGGCAGTTGCTGAAGCATGAGAAGGCATGTGAGATGCGGTATCTTTTAAACTCCAGACTTTAGACTGATGCACACCTACTTCCACTGGTCAAAATAAATTTATAGGCAGGCCAAAGTCAGGGCTTTGGGGAGAACACCCCATTCCTAATGAGAACTGCAGTCACGTGACAAGAGGAGGCTAAGAGTCGAGGACAGTATTTCTGTCTAATACAGATACTACATTTGGATCTTTCAACCAAAATGTCAACTATAGAAAAATCATTGAAGGCTTAAAGAATGGATGGATTTTAAGGATTAGGCTTAGAAAATATATATTTGAAATATTAAGAAGCTGAAAGCACAGCAATCCTTTTAGCAGTAATAATCCACACTGCTGCCACTACCATTCTTATGAAGAAAACCCAGCAATCTTTTTCTATACTCATTCAATATTTAAAATACTTGGTAGGGGCATCCAGTCCACTGAGATTTGGTCATGCCTACATCATGCTCATGGTGAGGGAAAGAGAGATCACTTTTCCCTATATGGAGGTGGGCGCCACCCGTAATTAAGGAGGGACGATCCAAAACTAGGAATAGGCTTACATCCTGGAGCAAGAATGATACAACTTTAAATGGCTGAGCTAAACTGGAACGTGATAGCGAGTTTCTGAGTGATGGAACTGCTTTCAGTTATAACATCAAATCATCCTTTACACTGGCAGGTATTTCCTGCTCACTAACAGGCCAGTACTGAGTAACAGGCTTTTTCATGACAAAGCGTCTGAGACCTAACCACTGTATATTAGCAATGCACTTTCAAGCTAGTTTCTTCTGGATCCTAGAGGAAAGAGATCTGTTAGCCATACGAACATTTTTAAATATTTTGTTTTGCTGAATAGACTTATGGGAATTAAAAATGCTCCTAATTTTATACTGAGCATTTAAATAATGTACATGCAAGTGTTGTATGGCTACCTCATGTTCAGACACGCTAGGGAGAAACCACGGGGCCTTGAAATGTACTAACTCTAATGAGTGTTTTTAGGGTGAGGTACCTACAGTAACGTAATAGGGGTTCAGTTCTACTTATGGATTTAGGAGATCTGTATATCCAAAGCATTATATCTCAATAATGCGATTACACTCAAGACCAATGTCTGTAGTATCAGATTTGGTCATGAGATTAATGAAGTCAGAGAATCTTATTTTTTTCTTCCTAATTCTCTTTTTGAGGTTACAGTGAAGAAAAACACATATACTCAAGAGAATAGGCTTAATAAAAACCCAATTTTACTAAATAGTTGTAGTGAGTCAAATCGGTATGAAAAAGTCATTTGTTTAGTAAAGAGAAGTAGAGAGGAAATAGAAGGGGAATTTAGAGAGGGAAAGGGAAAGTGAGAGGGTCAGAAAAAGGGGAGGGCAGGAAGGGAGAGAGAAGCAGCAGGTGCCACCTGTGGATCTCCTCCGGATGTTTTTTCTCTGCATTGCTCATGCCTGCTTCCATCGTAAGATTTTTGCAGTGTCTGTGAGAAGATCAAGCATGTCCTCTTTAGCACTGTTCTCTCAAATTTGAGGGCTCAATTTTTAGGTGAAACGTGCTGGCTCTCATTTATACATACAGTTGTAACCCAGACTCCTGTCATCCTGAGCATGATCTTTCTTTCTTTCTTTTTTGGGGGGAGGGATGGGAAATACATTGTAGGCAGAGTAAGGATGCCCTTCACTACAGAGACTCATGCAAAAAAACTAACAGAAGTGGAGAGACAGGCGTGCACAACAGGATGCTGTTCGGAAGACTAGTCATCTGCACCACCCCGGGCAGTTGTCGCTTCACTCCCATCGCGCCTGTAGATGGACGGTCTCCACAAAAGTTCTTCGACCCTTCCGTTGCTCCCAGGAACACCCAGCAGAGCTCCATTTCTTCCCTCCACAGGCTCTCCTATGAAAGAAACTGCTCTTTCTTATCCCAAAGAGACTCCTGCATTTTCAGATGTACTATGCAGGAGTCACTCAACCACACCCTAAAAGGCCACATCATAGAGTGACGAGAATAAATGGATTAAATTAATTCTGTTCAGTTGTGTAATTTGATCAAGTCACACCATAGTTTGGAGTGTTCATCTCTGAAATAAATGACTTCCTAATTCAGGTTATTTTTAAGTTTCTCCATTAAATACGTGCATTTGTGCATTTGTACATTTAAACAGGTCATCTAGTTCTAATTAGATCTAAAATGAGAGTGGGGAAATAGCTGAAATGTTTGCAATTTATGCTCAATAAACTACAGTAATTAAATTGTCTGTATAGGTCCTTGTCTACAAAGCTTTATATTAAAAATGATGTACTCTTTCTTTATCTAAAATAACTCAAAGGCTCCAAGTAACTAGTAACATGGTCATTCTTTATCTATTTCTGACAGGAACTGGGTAGACATGAAATCGTTTTACTTGTAGCCTGGACAACTCACAACAAATTACAGTTTCAGTGGTCATTAACAATGAAGTATTAGAGTCCTCAGTCGTACTGGTGCTAAAAAAAATCCAATGCTAAAGGAAAAGAAAGTTGTTTTTCTAATTCCAAAAAACAGTTGGATAAATATAAATTTCTTTACTTTCTTGTTGTTTTGTATTTAGAGCCTCAAAAGAATCTTTGTCATCATGCTATTCTTTAATTTATTCCAATAAACGTTCCTACAAGATTCAAATTTACTCAATTATTTGCATGCTTTACCTCTACTATTCAAATTCCTGCCAAATTCCAAATTAATTCTATTCAGCATTATTTTCTATAGTCAAACAATGAAAGAATACTGTCTAAATGCTAATCTGCTGTTTATTCATTTTCTTCATACAGCTCCAGTCCCCCAGAGTTTGACATTTCAATAAATCCTTGAAAGGGATTATAATGCTGCCTTGCTATATTTTGTTTTCCCCAAGAAAATAAATTCAGAAACTTTCTCACCTGTAACCCTTTAAAAAATTAGAGAGAACCCTATCTTTCTTCTTCTAGAAAACAGGCTTTGAATATGGAATTAATTACAAGCATCTGGAATAAAAAAAACAGTCTCTGGGTAACAGAAGATGATTTCAATAGATCTGGCAAAAGCTTTCCTATGATTTGTTTCCTTCAGAACAATCTGATCAGCCTCATTCTCATAGGACGCTAAGGCAGAGGATCCCATATGTGCTTATGCAATATTCAACATGTCTTTGGATTTTTTTTCCCTGCAGCTCTAAGGACAGCCTTTGGATTTGCCACTGAAAGCGATCTGTGTGGAGCTGATTGAAAATGCAGTCCATCTTATGATTCTTCTTAGTGTCACAAAATTCAAAGGATTAAGATCTGAGTCATGATTGGGGGAATGAAATTTAATATGTAGGAGGTAATTAATATGAAAATGACTAATAATTAAATTTGTTGCACACAGCTAATCACAGCTGCTGTGCTAGAACAGAGCAGGCTATGTGGAAGAATTCCCTTTATTCTTATTAGTTTTACACCCTCATTACCAATCCCCACGTTGAGCAGGTGCAGCCTGGGCACTGATGTGTTCTATACTATAACTGGCTGCACTTTAAGGTTTTTCACAGGCTAGTTCATAGCCATCACACAAGTCAAGTTTATTTCCAACTGCCCATAGTCATCACCTCTGGTTCCCAGATGTTCACAGAGCACGGTCAGTGCTACCAAGGAAATAAATCTCTGTGGTCAAGATGTTTTCACTGCTTGGGATCGGTGCCTGTGCTGATGACGCTGCATTTCAGTGTGCAAATGCAATATGTAAATTTTATGTTAAAATATAGAAACACATATTTAAGGAAAAAAAAACAGGATTTGTAGAAAAATGAGATTTCCCCCTAGTCAATTCGATATTCGAAATCCAGGAAAATGATCAAGTGGAACTTCTTAACCATCACCAACTTCAAGCTCACATGCTAAGTGGTTCCGGGTCTGCTGAATATGTTGATGCCGTATTCAGTACAATTTGTGTCAGGCCCTGGGACAGTGAGGTGAGGAGGGCAGGCAGTGCCAAGACAACCCCACCCCCAGAAAAGACTCTTTTCTTAGGGAAGAAAAAAGTACACCTAGAGGTTTTTTTTTTTTTTTTTTTTTTTTGGTACTAGGTATAGAAGGTGCGGAAGTCGGGGCCTTCACACTGAGCTATATCCCCAGCTCTTTCTTTAGTTTTTGGGACAGGGTCCCAAAAAGTCACTGAGTTGCCAGGCCTGGGCTTGAATTTGTGATCCTCTTTCTTCAGCCTCCCAGAGTGCCAGGATCACAGGTTTGTGTCACAACTGCTGGGAAAGAGATAATAAACCATATGACAGTTGGGACAGAAACAAGAATATGAGAACAGGCTCCAGCCTGTATTACCAGTATTACCTGAGAGGTTTCTTAAGTGATAGGAAGAGAGAGAGAGAGAGAGAGAGAGAGAGAGAGAGAGAGAGAGAGAGTGTGTGTGTGTGTCTGTGTGAGAGAGAGACTTCTAGCAACATTTTATGGCCTCACCTAACTGCAAGGGAGGCTCAGAAATACGGTGCACTGTGTGTTCAGGAGAGAAAATAAGTGGCTCAAAAATTGCATTTCATAAACAACAAATTGCATTTCATGAGTGATGGAAATCTTTGAAATAATCATTCTCGAAATTAAATAGTTCTAAGCCCGTCCGTGCATCAATACTTCACTCAAGTCCTGCCCTTTCATTATGGTTGTCTGTTCCACCTGCATTTTAGGAGTATCTGCTCAGCCTCTGAGTGTAATTATTTATCTCTTGTCTGGCACATAATTTCATCTTGTGACATTTCCTTATTTTTACCTTATTTCTATTCAATTATCATGTTGTTTTGAACATTCTAAGAATAGAAATTGATTCCTAAAACAGATTAAGAGCCACTTAGAGGCAGAAGGTAGGTAAGTTTGCTACATTTCTCTTTTAGACAAATGACTAGTAACCCACACACAAACACACACACACAGCTCCACCCCTTGTTCAGATCTTGGATTAGGTATTCTATACTAACACAGCAAGTCAGGCATAAAGCTCCGAATTCGTACAACTAAACATGTCGGTGGTGAACACTGTGAGGCTTGCTGTGCAGAAGTTGATGTTTGGGGACTGGGAGATCCAATCCATGTCATTCTCAGTTTACATCCCCAAGAAGCCTCATAAGGGGCTGATGGATGCATAAAATGATTTTCTTTTTACTAGTAGATAGAAAGTTCCACACCAAATAGTGGTTTGATTACATGGATTTATTTCCTGAAATAATTTTAGTGTGACATAAGAGAGTAAAAAAATACTGTAAATCTTAAAGAACAAAGAAAATGGGAAAGGATGGCAAACAAGATATTTCCATAAAAAGCTGGAAGATAGAAAGTGGATTAAGACGTGGTAAATGAATGTATGCATGGAAAAAAGCTGAAACTTACAAGGATGCTGACGAGAAGCAGACTGCAAGAGCTCATTCGACCTTGGAGAGCACTTGGAATTGGAAGCACTGGATGCTCTTGGATGTGTGGACAAGGACAGGATGTACTGTGTTCGGGTTCAATAGATCCTGGGTGCCTTCTCCACTCGGTGCCGGGTGAATTCTCCTGCTCATCTTTTTGGGAGAGTAGGAGATGTGTTCTTTTGGAAAAATGAAGTCCAGAAAGACTTGGGATTCAGAGATACTCACTCAGCAGGGAATAAGGTGCAGTGAGGGAGACAAAGGAGTGAGAGGATGTCTACGAATCATGGGACCTGGCACAATGGTGTAAAAGTCGAATGCCAATAATTGGGTATAAGAACAACACTACATTTCTCAGCAGCATGACTAAAAGCTGGAAGATCATGGAATAGTGCCTCAAAATTATGAGGGGAAATTATTTTCAGCCTAAAATTCTATATTCAGCTAACTTCAAGTGTGAGGGTAGACTCAAAAATTTTTATATTATTAATCACACAGGCTTTTGTTTTCAGCAATATGCTGCATGTGATATTTTCCAACTGAAACTAAAATACCTACCACCAAAAAAAGGAAGAAAAAAGATACCACAAGAACTTCCCCCCCAGATGATTGTTTACTTCTGCAAGTTGTTCAGTTTCTGAGTTATGAACCTGTTAAAACAATTTTTCTATTAGTTTTTTTTTTTTCCACATACACACTACACTGTCGTTAAGGGAGAAAGGATAAGGACAGGAGTCACTTTTAATTCAGTTATCATATTAAATACCTTTTAATGCATAATAGCAGATATTTATGCTATTTTGGTAAATAAAGGAATTTATTGGCTCACATAGATTATAAATTCATATATATAATTTGATCCTAGGCACTCAATATCAACAAAACTAGGCTCTTTCTTTCTGCCACTTTCTTGATATTATAAAGACTGATAAAAATAGGACAAATGTTTTAATTTTAAAAAATTTATTGGGAAGGGAGGGGATAGAGAAGTAAAAAGAAGATTTGATCCATACATGTCCTCTCTCCCTTGATGAGTGTATTCATTATGTATTGGAAACATGTACTAATAAAAAGTAATAATGGAAAAAAATTTTTATTACAGTAAAAGACGCATTGCCATTACTCTCCCTCAGTTCAAAGCCACTTATCCCATCACTGAGTCATCACTGAGTCAGAGGAGAGTATTTTGAAGGGGATTAATAACAATGCATCTTTTACTGTAATAATTTTAAAAATTTAAATACACACTACATTTTT
>PVJO010032306.1:0-13346 GCA_004026905.1 Hystrix cristata
AGCCCCTAAACTGACCGTTCTTAATGACAACTGGTGCTCATTTTCATCATTATCCACCTTAAAATGATAATCTTTGTCGGCCTTTAGTTCACAACCGAATAGATAGTTCTGGGGCCTCAGGGGGCTCATGTCCATGTCCATCGAATCTTCCATGGAGTGGTGGCACGCACTTAGGTGAGAGAGAACGCGGACGGAAAAGGAAGCCTGTTGCTCCCGACAACAGACACGCAGGACGGAATCACGCCCTATTTACGTGTTTTTAACAGTGGAAATCTATGGAATTTGTCTTGGACATGGTTTGGAGGCCCAGGTTTATTGGGTTCTGGGAAAAGAGAAAGAAAAAATTTTTAATTGAGCTTCTGCCCTGCAGCTGTAATTTTTTTGTTTTTGTTTTTATGATTTTTCTTATCTCTCTTTTACCTATCTTTGTTTCATCTCTCCTACCTCATTCCCCCTGCCCCTGAGACTTTGGTCCCTTATTTGTAAGGTGTATAAAAAAGCTGAAGGTCAAAGATATTGAACACTTTTTCATATATTTGTTGGCCATTTGTATTTCTTCCACTGTGAAGTGCCTGTTCATTTCTCTAGCCCATTTCTTAAGTGAGTCATTAATTTCAGGTGGTTTAATTTTTTAAAATTCTTTGTATATTCTAGATATTAGTCCTCTGTCTTCTGGCAAAGATATTTTTCCCATTCTGTAGATTGTCTCTTCACTCTACTAATTGACTCTCAGGTTGTACAGAAGCTCTTTAGTCTAATATAGTCCCACTTGTTGATTCTTGTTGCTATTTCCTGTGCAATTGAGGTTCTGTTTAGAAAGTCCTTTCCTACTCCTATGTCTTCAAGTGTTTTACCTATTTTGTGTTCCAGAAGATTTAATGTTTCTGTTTTAATGTTTAAATCTTTGATCCATTTTGATTTTAACTTAGTACATGGTGAGAGATATGGGTCCAGTTTCATTAGAGAAATGCAAATTAAAACAACACTAAGATTCCATCTTACCCCAGAAAAAATGGTGATCATTAGGAAATCAAACAATAACAAATGCTGGTGTGGTTGTGGTGAAAAAGGAACTCTCCTACACTTTTGGTGGGAATCCAAACTAGTACAACCATTATGGAAATCAGTATGGAGATTTCTCAAAAGCCTGAAAGTAGAAATCCCACATAATGTAGCAATTCCCCTACTAGGTATCTTCCCCAAAGAGCTAAAGACATCATACTACAGCAATACTTGCATACCATGTTTATAGCAGCACAATTTGTAATAGCTAAATTCTGGAAGCAGCCTGTATACCCATCAACAGATAACTGGATAAACAAAATGTGGTATCTATACATAATGGAATACTACTCAGCTATAAAGAAGGACGAATAAGTGTCATTTATAGGAAAATGGATGTATCTGGAAAACATAATGTTAAGTGAAATAAACAAGACTTACAAGCTTGAATACCGTATGGTATCCCTCATTTCAGTGAGACAAAATGCAATCTAAGAAAATGGTAAATAGTGGATACAAAAAGACAAGGGGACAGATCTCACCCAATAGGTAAAGGATCCAAGGGAACAAGAAGAGAGCAAAGGGAGAGGGAAATGAGAATTCAGAGGAATAAAGATATCCTAAAAACAAGAACCTAATAACCCAAATTTAAAACAGTAACACATACACATACATAACCCTAATAACCCAAATTTAAAACAGTAACACATACACTATGTACTATTCAACTTTATGTAGTGGCAACTTAATACTGCATCTATGTGGTTGTTTACATTGCTTGTCGTTATATGCAAAAGGCACAATGTATTATGGTCTGTAAGTTTGTGTAATGGTCTGGAAGTTTGTGTGATGTTGGATACATTTTAATTTTTAAAAAGCTGAAGGTCTGTTTTCTGCAGATGCTTCAGATTGATGAGGGACATTGATCCTGCCTAGCGAGGGATCAGGAGTCTCACTTAGCTGGTCAAAAGGAGACAAAGATGGGCTTTGCTGCTTGATGAACCATCCACTTCTGATAGTTGGAAAAGAGTAGAATAATATTAACAAGTTATTGATGATTAAATTCATTTTACAAACATGTTAAACAAGCAGAAGTCAGATATTAAATATAGAATATTGATAATGGTAGAAATTAGTACCATTTGACATAAACCTTTTATCTTTAATATTGACCTCTATTTTGGGGGTGTTTACATAAATACAACAGTAGGAGTTTAAAAGCATACAGAGTTCTGTTTTGTTAATAAAAATTTTATTTTAATGTTTTAATTATAATGATGGTGAATGAATACCCTAAATAAACATATCTATGTTTTATGACCACTGGGCCATCAAAAACATTTTTATTGTAGGGCATAAAATCTGTATCTGGCCTCTATTTTGTAGACCTGAAGACTTGTTATAGTGACTGGTACTAGAATATATAAAATTTAAAGTTACTTTATATCACAAAGGTGACAAAGTTCAGTAGCTTGAAATTTATATTGCCATTCTTATTTTATAGGCACACCTATATAAGGAGATCAATCTTTACCTAAGGGGTAGTTGAAAATGCATTAGAATAACATAAAGGGGAATGTATTAACAGAGGCTGGACACATTTTTGCCATAACCAGTGGGATGGGAAATCAAAAGTTTTTATGACCATAAATTACAGATGTAACTGGAGGCTGCCAGCAGGAAATGGCGCAGTATTTGGAGCCACACTTTATATCTAATTTGGTTTTTTGTTTGTTTGTTTCATATTACCATTACTCTCTGTATATATTGGGGGAGTTATAATTTTCTATTGAGTACCTAAAATGAATTCAAAGTAAGAATTGTGCTAATCAAAATTAATCTATCTCTCTATCTATGTGTCAAGGCAGTTAAGGCTACTCAAGAGTGACTTTTGGGACCATGTGCAGGGTCTTTTAGCTCCTCCAGTTTGTTTTTTCTTTTCTTTCTTTCTTTCTTTTTTTTTTCTTGTACTGGTTGCATCATCTACCAGGATGGGTCATAGTCTCTGCTTGACCATATGGCTTCCCTTGGAAGTATAAAGACATTCCTCAATTTTGTGATCCTCTTTTTAGCACAATTTGTAGTGGTTGATTTCTGTACTCTAGGGTCCGACAGTCTCCTTGCTTGGGATGTTGGGTGACTGATGAGAGTGGTAGGATCCTTTGAGAGGGGTCTCATCATGTACTATATCCTCAGAAGGTAAGGGCCAAAATGTTGGCTGAGTTTTTAAACCAGTTACATTTCTTAACTTTGGTCTCTAGGATGCAATTGGTAAACACGTACAAGGCCAGTTACACTAGTATTAAAGGGGGAACAGTAGGTTTTAACAATTATAATTGTATCTGGATATTTGGCACTTTGAAATATAAAGTATGGCCAGAAAACTGCTACCTCGTTTACTAATTATTGTTGTCTTTTAGAAGTCAAATTCTTGTAGAATGTTAACAAATAACAGTAACATAGTTTCACAGGGAAAATTTTAAGTCAAGCATAAATATAGCACATGTTTAAATACCACATTGTTTTTCTGGTGTGAGAAATTGAAAGTGTAAATAAGGACTAAAATGTATTAGATTGGAAAAGGAAGAAATTGTTCAAATGGGAAGGGGAAAAAGGCAGGGGGAGGGGAAAAGGAATGGAGGGACAAGAAAAATAAGAAAAATGGGAACAAACCTTTTGTAAATAAGGAGGGGAAGAGGGGTTCAGTGGAGGGGAGGGGAATGCAAAAAAAAGAAGCAGCAAGATATATCATGTACAAGTACAAATTCCCTATGATGAATGTTATTATGTATATCGAAAATGTACCACTAAAATAAAATTTAAAAAAATATATAGCATCTTAGCATTAGAATTATGACATTATGCTAGAACCGTTTGTTTCTGGTTATTAGCTCTAAAATACATTTTAATTCCTATTTTAGTATAAAATCATTTATCAATTTATTACTTTTATCTAAATACAAAATACTAAATGACATAAACAAACTCATCTAAATTTGCTATTTTTTAATAATGTGTCTCTCTAAGTAGAATGTACTTATTTACAGATATGTTTTATAGGTAATTAATAACTAATTTTTAGACTGACATTTCCAGAACTATATATTATGTAGGTACATCTATCATAATACAATTATATATAACAATCATGTATACATAAGCCTGAAAACATCTATTACTGCAAACAGTCTTGTTTGAGGACACCAATATGGTAAGGTGTTTGTATTTTAGAGAACTTGGGGGCCATAAATGTAATTAATATACCAAGACATGAACAATATTAGTATCACAGGTATATAGAAATGTTTTACATATATTAACTTAGTTTTTACTCTTAAGGTGAAATTTAGATCCTTTAAACAGATTTACATGAAGTAACCACACTGACAATTAAAATATATTTAGACCAAAAGAGAGCACTTACTACGAATATGTTAAATTTATGTAGTCCTATTTCTATTAACTAACTTTAAAGCTTACATTCAGAGTATATTTTGTCTTCAGATATATATACACTTCTAGTCCTAGACATTTAGGGTGTGTTATAAAAAAAGGTTAATTGCTTATTGAACTAGTTATAAGCTCAATATTGAAAACATCTTAAAATCAACATTTAAATAGTCTTTAACTCTTAAAACTCAGTTATTATGTATCCAAAAGAGCAGCAGTGGAAAGCACAAGAAATTATCTTAATAAAATACAAAACTGTTTTAATCCAGCTTTTGTAAGTTTAACCTAGAGCATTTTAATATCTCGAGAAAACCTTATTGTTTTAGAAGATAAAACTTTTATTCTTTTAATTATACATATTTATACGTATAATAATTTCTTTAATGACATTTGCTGAGCTGGGGCAAAGTAAGACTCTGGGGAAACACTGGAGAAATTATCCATCAGAGGAGAAAACTGAAGCAAATTGGTTGAGGCAGTTGCTTTTCCAGTTTTGGAGGAGAGTTTTATCCAGCACTGTAGTTCCACAGACCCAAGGGTCCCTCGGGAGAAAAATGTTTTAATATTATTTTAATATAAAATTATATATTAGAAATTTAACTCTTAGTCACATCAAGAAAGCAATCATATATATACATACATGCAATCTTAAACATATATATAAAAATTTAAACATATATATGCAATCTTAAACATACATACACTAAAACCTTGAGTTTTGACCATAATTCATTTCAGAAACATGCTTGTAATCTAAAATCATAAAGAAAATACAAATACAAAGCAAAATAAACAAATTAACCTGCATTTACCTTCGAAAACCTTCGTAGCTGGTGTGAGGGAAACAAAAGAAAGGAGGGTTACTGTGTGGGACAACTTTCACCATCACTAACAGAATCACCGCTGTCTGTAGACTCAATGGAATCTTTTTCTTTTTGTCCAGTTTTAACAAGGAACCTGTCCAATGACTCTTGCTTTTGCCTCCTTTTGAGGATTTCATGGAAATGTGACATTTCGTTGTCATTAAATAGACTCATCACTCGCACTGCTACAGCCTTATTTGGGTTGTGCTTTTCTACAAAATTTTGCAGTTTCCCATATTTTATACATTTCCCTCATTTTATTTGTAGTGAGGGGCTCCTCCTTCCTTTTCCTCTCCTTCCCTGCAGATAAGATCTCCTCAATGACCTCTTGCTGTTAGGAGATGATTACCCACGATCCCACAGCAAGAGAGAGACAAGAATCATTCGCTCAGCTGTTATAATGTGATGTTCAGCAATACAAATTACTTGTATTGCAAAACATGGCTGGTTTATCAAGTTAAAATTTTAGAAACATTTGTTCATCCTGCAGAACACAAACAGAACAAGTTTCTTGCAATCCAAAGTTTATGTGTGTGTATATCTCACATTCAATAAACCAAAACATATTATCTTTTATAAAACTTAAGAAGCCAGTATGTGAATTTATAGCTAGCAATTGATGACTTAAATATTACTATAAACATTTCTAGGTGTACATTTTAGTAGATAACAAGCACTGCATATTACTCATGAGAATCAAAGCATAGTATACTTAACATTCTTAAGCCATATATCAAATTATGTACATACCTATATATCTATAATATACAAGCAAGTGTCATTGTATGTTACATATGAATATTTTTATATGTATATCTCCAAGGAAAAACTCTTAAGTTTTTGTACACAGCAAACAATGGACATTGCATTTATAAAACAAATTATTAAAGATAAGTATGATCTTGACTGGCTAATAGCAGGGATGAAAACATGTCACCAACTTTAAAGACATCTTATTCTTCTTACTAACCAATTTAAATTTGTTCAATACTAAGTCATATGAACCAAAAGCATTTGGGCTATCATGAGTGTTCACTTATGTATAAGACAAATTAAATAGAACTTTTGGAGGAAAACATACATCTGAAAATTTACACACAAAAACACATATATTAACTTACATCACACAACAATTATGTTACTAAACTGTAAGGTTATTATTTGCAGCTTTGTGTAAGCTTTGAGGCTAGCAGTTTTTACCACATAATGTTTCAAGTGAGTTTGGTAACCCTCATGTATCTGTATAACCATTTTTTTCTTTTTGTTTTTTAGGATGTTAGGGATCAAACTCAGGGCCTTGCACTTACTAGGCAAGCACCTACCATTTGAGCTAAATTTCCCAAGCCCTGTGTAGCTATTTTTTTAATGGAAGATTGTAACAGAACCAGAAGCCAGAAGGGCATTTAAAAAGTAAAAATAAATTTATATGAGCTCAAAAAAATTGTAATAAAGCAACTAAAGGTACTTTAGCCAGTGAGAAAAACAGATCAACAAGCAAACAGACAAGAAAATATAGGAAACACAGAAAATAATTACATTAAAACAAAGTGAACTCTTAGACGCATTGGCCATGCTGAATTACAATAATATTTTCTACCAGACCCGTCGCCCTGCCTGTCTTGCTGCCACGTGTAGCCTCATGTGCTTGACCACATCCAGCCACCTCATGCTGAATAAAAGAGGAGGGGACCAGCCCCAGCCACTGCCACCAGTTGCCTTGAGCATCGGACACAAGACAGTAGGAGACCAGCCCTGCCCACCTACCCTAACAGCTCAGGCCATCTTGTACTTTCCACATGGGAGAGGAGGAAACCAGCCCTGCCCACCATGCTCCTGCCATTGGTGACCCCCAGAACCCTGTGCAGGAGAGGAGGAAAGTGGCCAAACTACTAACTCGTAGGCATCTCTGCACCTTGGTTCTCCTCAGCACAGGGTGGCAGAGGCGACACTCAAAGACCAATCTGAGGAAGAGACCAACACCCCCAAGGAGAGTTCCACTGTAACTTTGAAGTAGTACCCTACCACAGAAAGCAGGTAAGAGACAGCCATGGGAGACAGCCTCAGGGTGGGTGAGAGTTAGACACACTCGCTCTGAGATCCCCTGAGAAGCTCAGCTCAGGCCAGGAAGCTCACAGGGCTGAATTCTGTGGTGGGAGGCCAGGATTGGTGACTGTAACCTTCAGAGGGTGTGGATCTGAAGGAGACGGAATTTAGTCCAGTGGTCTGCTCGAACTCATGCACTATTGCCAACATCCAGAAGAAACCTGTGTCTGATTTACTGTCTATCAATATCTGGGTTGCCTAAGAGTCTATACTAAAATCACAAATCACTTTAGTTTGGTGAAGGGTAGTTCAGAGAGGTTTTAAGGGTTTGTCCATATCCAGTTTATATTTGATGCTATTGTTGTTACTCATTTTACTATCCTCTTTCTTCAAAAATGAGACCTAGATGGAAAATAGTAATCCTCTTAATACCAGTAAAATGCTGACCAAAACTCCCAACTCTACCAAAGTTAATATAAGGGGCATTGAGGGGGAGAAAATCATAAGCAACAGAGCAGAAATGTCTGAAAAACTATCAGTAGAGGTAATAAGTTAGTTTAATAAGGTGTCTGGTGAATTTAAAGAACATATAAATAAACAGATAATGATCCTAATGAAACGAATGATCAGTGAGTCTGGATAAGACACTATTAAAAATGAAGTGGAGTGAAAGAAAGTGATACAAAAAATGAATGCTGAGCAGGGAAAAGAATAGGAGTCCTAGTGCTTGCCTAGCAAGCACAAGGCCCTGAGTTCTATCCCCAGCACCCGTTCCCCACAAAAAGAATGGAGGTTCATTAAGAAGTTCCATACACAAATCCAGGAGAGTAAAATTATGACTGAAAGTATGGGCAGCAGAAGCAACCAGTATGAGAAGAGACTGTCAGATCTAGAAGACAGGGCTGTGATTAGTGCTCAGTAAATAAGTGATACCTTAGAAACAACAAAAGAACATGAAAAATGGATTGAAAAGCACCTAGATGACTCAAATACTAATATAAGAGTAATTGCAATTAGTGAAAAATCAGAAGACAGCACAAAGAGCATAAAAATCCTGTTTACAGAAGTACTAGCAGAAAACTTTCCATGCATGGAAAAAGAATTTAACAAATAAGTGGGGCACAGAGAACCCTGAATAACCATGATCAGATTAAAAAAAAAAAAAACACTCCATGCCACATTATAATTTAAATACCAAACTGCTAACACAAGACCACAATCTTCACATCTGTTAAAGAAAAGCAATGAATCAACTGTAGAAGGAAACCCATCAAAATTACAGCAGACTTCAGAACACAAACCATAAAGCAAGGAGAATGTGGTGGACTTAATGTGGTCCCCTTGCGCCAGAACGCCCAGCTAGACTGAGTTGGTGATGCAACATAAGGCAGAGTGGGAGCCGAAGCTAGTAGGCGGGCTGTTTCCCAGGAGAAGCTCTGTGCGCCTGGTTCTCCTGAAAGGAACTTGGCTGTCCTCCTCGAGGAAGGAGCTCAGGGCCTTGCTGTCATCCACGATGGCTGCTGTTGCTTCAGAGGAGCTCTGGTTGTCATCTCTGCTGCAAGTATTGTATCCTGGTTCCAATAAAGATTTCTTTAGTGGACATGGACGTACATGGGACGGTGCTGTGGGCTCCCAGCCCTCGGTTGGATCTTCTGGGTCTCCAGTGTCTAGATGGACATTCGGCACTTCCTGCATTTGGCTTGTGGGTGAATATTGTAACTTGTTAGTGTCTTCTCTATTAAATCTGCTCTCTTATAACGATTGGCTCTGAAAACTTAACTAAAAAACTTAACTAAGACAGAGAGCTAGGAATGAAGTGTTTCAAGACCTAAAATAAAACAACTTCTAAACAAGACTGATTTATCATGCAAAATTATCTTTAAAAACTGATGTAGAAATAATATATTTCATGATAAAGAGTATCTAAATAAATTCCTGACCACAAAAACAACATCCCCCAAATTCTCAAGGATATCCTAGAAAGAGACAATGAAGCCAACAACACTAAAACATCAAATAGAATGAATGTACCAGGCAGGGCTAGCAATTAAATAGAAAGGAAGGAAAGGAAAACAGTAACAGGAAAATAATACAATGACAGGAGTTGGTGAACACCTGTAAGTTATAGCTATTAATGTGAATGTTCTCAATTCACCGATCAAAAGACACAGATTAGCAGAATGGATCAAGAAACAAAACTCAACAGTATGCTGCATACAAGAAACATATTTAGCACAAAGATAAATTCATGGACTAAAAGTTAAGGGGTGGAAAACAATATTCCATCCAATGGGAACCCAAAAACAACCAGGAATAGCTATGTTATTTTCAGACAAAGTGGGCTTTAAGCCAAAGCTGATCAAAAGAGGCAAAGATGGACACTACATTTAAATTAATGGAACTATTAAACAGGAAAAGATAGCAATTATAAACATGAAAGCATCAAACTTCAGTGCACCCAACTTCATAAAACAAACCTTAATGGACAAAAAAGATCAGGAAATCATTGATACAATCATAGTGGGGACCTCAATATCCCACAATCAATCACAAATAGATCAACTAAACAAAAAATCAACAAAGAAATATTAGAGTTGAAAGAAATCTCAAACAAATGACCTTAGACATATACCAGTGATGGCAAACCTATGGCATGCGTGCCAGAACAAACTGTTTGTTATCATTGAAAGCTCTAAAAGGTTTGCTATCACTGATATATACGGTGCTCCACCCAGCAAAAATGTAAATGCGCATTATTCTCAGCAGCACGTGGACTCTCTTCAAAATAGACCACATACCAGCTAATAAAGCATGTTTAGTAAATGAAAAAAAAACCAAAATTTTACCATGCATGTTATCAGGTCAGAGTGCAATGAAACTAGAAATCAATTGCAAAAGAAACCATATAACATATGGAAATGTATGGAAGTTAAACAGCACACTCTTGAATAATCAATGGATCACAGAAGAAATCGAGGAAGAAATAAGACAGTTGCTAGAATTAACTGATAATGACAGTATAACATACCAGAATTTATGGGATACAATGAATGCAGTCCTAAAAGGAAAACTTAAAGCTGCAAATGCCCACATCAGAAAAACAAAACTACCTCAAGTAAGTAACCAAATGATGCACCTCAAGGTCCTAGGTGAGTAAGAGCAAGCCAAATCCAGAACTTCTATAAGGAAAGAAATTGTAAAGATGAGAGCAGAAATCATAAAATGGAGACAAAAAAAAAATACAAAGAATCAATGAATTAAAGAGCTGGTTCTTTGAAAGAATAAACAAAACAGACAAACCCTTACCCAATTTTACCAAAAAAAAAAAAAAAGACACAAATCATTGCAGTTAGTAATAAAAAGGTGAAATATCAATGGGCACCACTGAAATCTAGAAAATTATTAACAAGAACTTCACAAACCAATATGCCAAAAAAAATTTAGAGATCTCAGAAGAAGTAGAGAGATTTGTAGATACAGTGATACCTCAGTTCACTAATTTAATTTGTTCCGTGATTCTGAGTAAGATGGTCATGTTCATGTTTATTCAGGAAAGGTGGCTGTTGTTGTGTTCTTTACCTGATGCAAAAGTTGAAAACAAAAATAAAATTTTGCCAAACACTTTTATTTGCTAACCAAATTATTCACAAACAAAAGTGTTTGTAAGCCAAGGTACCGCTGTACATATGAGTTACCAAAAATAAACTGAGAAAACAAGTGAGCTCCCATTTAATGTGAGGGAACACGTTATAAGAAGTCCCAGTGCTAAATGAAATAGCATTAAATGAGATCATCTTAACACATAAGTAGTGAAGATAGGTGAAGCAGAACAGAGAATGAGAAAATGTACCAATTTTCTTTGTTTTATTACATTGCTTACATATATATTTATTGCTAATAACAGTTTTAATTCATAAAACATTCATAAAAATCTTTAAAAACTAAAAAAAACAGTTTATGTTTTAGATAAGAAAGGTTCTTCATTGGAAATTTTTGGTTTTTTTTGTAATGAAGTCATCTAATATTGTTTCCCTTTTCTGGTTTCACTCAGCAAGGAATTGTTAATGGTACCACACTGCATTAATGACACTTCATCTTGCCTTTGAACTTCTTTCAAAGTTTAGATCATTTTACATAAACTGATCCATAATTTCTGTTACAGTCAACTAAACTTTTTTCAGAAAATCTATTGAAAGTTCCTTTTGCGCCTCATCTTTAGAAACGTTTACTTGGTCATCTCCGTGCAATTATTCTACTAATGTTTTTAGATCATTGTTGAAAAGACTTTCACCAGTAACTTAGAGTAATTCTTCAATATTCTGTGCATTTATATTGTCCAATATTCTGCGCATTTATATTCTTTCATTAGCTAGCTTGAGAATTTGGTTGACATCAAAGATAGATTCTATTGGGTCAACATCCTTGCTTAGTTCCAGCCATAGTACTATATACGTTTGTTAGTCTGGTCTGCTTTGTATTGCAATGACAGCAAATGTGCTGCAAGACTGTTAAAGACATCACATGACAAAGTCGAGACCCCCACACAACCAAGTTTACATGTGGCATGTCACATGACAGTGAAATCCCAAATTTTACTGTACTTGTATGTAACCGCATAATACTGAAACAGTGTTCAGCAGAGCAGTGTTAAGTGGGGTCTTACTGTATCTTCAACAATCCAATACCAGGCAAAGAAATTGAAGCAATAATTTTTAAAAAGCTATGAACAAAAAAAATAAAAAATAAAAAAGTTATGAACAAAGAAAAGCCCTGGTAGATTCACAGCAGAATTCTCCAAGAATTTCAGGGAAGATCTAACACCAAGTGCCCTCAACCGCGAATGAAATTGAAAAGAAAGGAATACTCCCAAAATAATTCTTAAAAGCTAGCATTACCCTAATTGCAAAACCAGACAAGAATCCAAACAAACAAAGAAAAAAAGAACTATAGGGCAACCTGTCTAATAAGCATAGATGCAAAAACCCTCAGCTAATCATTAAAAAGATCATGCACCATGACCAAGTAGACTGCATCCCAGGGATTCAAGAACGGTTTGACATACACAAATCAATAAACGTAATCCATCACATAAACAGAAGCCAGGTTAAAACTTACATGATCATTTCAATTGAGGTAGAAAAAGCCTCTGACAAAATTCAACATTCTTTCATGTTAAAAACCCTTAAGAAAATACATATAGAAAGGCCCTTATCTGTATCTGGTAGAGGTCATTTGTGACAAACCTGCTGCCAACATCATATTAAATGGGGAAAAATTTAAAACTTTCCCTCTAAAATAGGAACAAGACAATGATGTCCACTATCAGCACTGCTGCTCAACATAGTCCTACAAACACTAGCCAGAGAAATCAGGCAAGAGGTAGAAACAAAAGGGATATGTATTGCAAAGGATGAAGTCAAAGCATCATTATTTGCAGATGACATGATCTCCTACTTACAGTACCCAGAAACTCCACCAAAAGACTCCTGGTAATAACAACCAAATTCAGCAATGTAGCATGATACAACGTACACACAAAAATAAATACTGTTGCTATATAGTAATAATGAATTCACTGAAAAAGAAATTAGAAAAAAATACTATTCAAAATATCATCAAAAAATTAAATACTTAGTTATTAACCTAAGTAAAGAAGTGAAAGTCCTCTACACTGATGATTACATCACTCTTAAATAGGAAACTGAGTTCAGAAAATGGAATGATATCCCCTCTTCCTGGACAGGTAGAACCAATATAATCCAAGTGGCTATATTTCTAAAACTGATATATGTCCCGACCTGCGGGACAACAACGGGAGCCGAGGAGACCACCTAGAAGAATGAGAAGAGGGACAAGGAGCGCGAGAAATGGAGGCAAGACAAGGATTCTGATCAAGCCTCAAAAAATTTTTATTGTTCTAGTCGGTTATATACAGTTAAGGCAGGCAGGGGCAGGGTCAGATGAGTCATAGGGTGGCAAGGTACTTGT
>PVJO010032307.1:0-13335 GCA_004026905.1 Hystrix cristata
CCCTTTCATTCATAGAGGCCAGAACCATAGTATCTGTGGTTGTTTCCTGTTGCAGAGGAGAGAGCTTGCTGATCAGCAAGCTTGCAGAAACTACCTGGGCCTCCCTCACTCGGATAGTTCCTGTCTTGGGGCTCTGCTGTACCCACAGCAGCACATACTCTCTGTGGGGCTGATGCAGGAGGGCAGGGGGGTTTCCAGGTTCTTTATTTGTGCAGGCAATGAACTGCAAGAGCGAATTTTAGAGCATTAAGGAGGTTTATTTAAGTAACAAAGGGGAGACTGATTTTGCTTAGTGAATGAAATAACCAGCCGCATTTAGGGAATCTGAAATGGAATGAGAGGCTAGGGAGCTAAAGATGGAGCATGGGTTAGGGGTCAAGGGGCAAAGGGGGTTAGGAGGGCAAGAGAGTGAGCGCAGTGCCATTCACTTTTATCTGGATTCTGTTCTCCTGAGAGTTTCCCTGACCCTGTGAGAAGAGGGGCGATTGGAATTTCGCACCCCAGGCTGACTTCGGGTCAAGGCTGCTCCCCCAAGGTCATGTCCATCTTCCCGGCCAGGTCAAGTCACACCCTATTCCTACCTCAGGGCCACACAGCAACTTTAGATGTGCAGCACTCATGGGGAGATGCTGGTTTCAAGATTGTCCCAGGAATGTTTGTTTGTCTAATTTTGGACGTGCTTTATTAACAAGCCCATTGTTAACAAAGTTCTAAAACTATTTCTTCGATACACCTTTTATTAATATTAGAGCTGACATTTTGATTAGTGGGGTGTCAGCCCCTTAGGGGGTCCTTAGGGGGCCTGACATACGCTAAGAAAGCTGAGTTTGATTCCAGTCAGCTAGATCCCCAAGTCATTATCTTAAACCACCCCATTGCTTAGTCCAGTCTGGGTCAACGACTTCAGTCGACACTCTGCTATCTTATTTACCTTCCTATTTCCATTTCTCATCTTCTGTATTTTATCAGTCTTCTTCCCTTGGGGTTATATCGACTGATTTTCAATTTACACTTTAAAATCTACGCTAAAATTCTCAGTTCTACACTAGACGTGCAGCCGTCTTTAGTCATTCTTTGCCAGTAGAGTCCAAGCAATTTCAAGTATCATTTTGTGAGTTCTACAGATGATGACAGAGGTAGGTATTGCTATCATTACCTATGAGGTAGAGGGGTCAGAGAGGTGGTGCTTCATAATTTGAAAATTAATAGTAAAATGAACAAGAAGTAGTGTTGATTGAATATTGCCAATGGTCAGGAAATCTATAAAGACTTTACTTTCATTATTTCCTTTCATCTACTTAGCAATGTTTTCAAGTATAAGTTATTGTTAAACCCACTTTCCAATGAAGAAAATGAGCCTTAGATAGTCCACAGGTCATATACTAAGAAAGCTGAGTTTGATTCCAGTCAAATAGATCCTCAAGTCATTATTTTAAAACCACCCCATTTTATGGCCACTTGTCCTGTGAGCTGGTTTAGTTTAGCAAAATGGCATGTGTAACAACAAAAAACATCACCAGAAAGGTGACAGTATCATCCTTGAGCCACCTTCCACAGCCCATATGACATGCATAGAGTCACTGTGTGTGGCACTTGATATAATTATGTTGAATCTGGGACATTTGGGTGTGGAGGATGAGACAGGCCAAAAGACTTAACTTAGCAGTTTTGTGAGCATGGCCAAGTGTTCTGCTTCCCAGGACTCCGTTGTTTTTCATTGTCTTGATGTGAAGTATGTAAGCACCCATCAGTGAGCCTGACACATCCTGAGTTGTCTGTCTAGATCTTCTTTTTAAGGTCTTCCATTTAGATCAATCCTGCTTCTTACTTAGCCTTTCTTTTTCTGACATGACTTTTCAAGCCCAGCGTTCTCCTTCTCACTTTGAAGTTCTCCTAGGCTTGGGGCTTTTTAGTCCTTCTTGGGATAAGGAACCTACTTCCTCCACACATGAATCCATTCATGATCCCTCGTGACCTAAGCACCTCTTATTAGCCTCCACTTTCACTGTCAAACTAGGCTTTAAGTGTCCAACATGTACTTTGACCTTATTTATATGAAGACTGTTCCACTCACAACCCCCTGCTTTAAACGAGCTAAGTTTTAAGAATGATTTCCCAGTATTTATTGAGTAATGATCCAACAACCCTAGATGCTAGGCAAGAATATAGTGAGATTAATAATTGGACAATTTAGCCAATAATAGGCACGCTTGAAACAGCACATTCTCTGTATATTCCCAGCATCAGCTAGTTCCCTAATGTTCTTTCTCTTTGTATTTCTTATTACATATTGTTAACCCTAATTGCCATCGAATAGTTGCTGAGTAGATAGTCATAGTAGAAGAAAAAAAAAGGAAAAAAATTACAAATTTAAAAGCTCATAATGCTGGACTTGATGTATATGTGTCTGTTAACAGATTCAAATAAACATGGTTTAGCTGGTGTTTTTTATTCTAGATTTCTCAGGGGTGTAGAAAATAGGAAACCTATAGGAATTGAAGTTCAGTTTGAGTTGCTGTAATTTATAATCTTATGAAAAACATGTTAGGCCAGCTGTCCTCACTTGTATCATTGAGGGCTTACTGTATGCACTAGGCACTGTGCTGATTGTGAGTTTGTTTTTAGTTTTCTCTTGCTGTCTCTTTTGTTTGAAGTGTGAGGATCAACCCAGGGCTTCCCACATGCTAGAAAGGTGCTCAGTCCTTGAGCTACATCCCCAACCCAGGTTTGTTTCTTTAGCCCTCACCAAACTCTGAGAGGTATAGTGGCATTATTCCTGTGGTACACGTCACAGTGGTGACAGTTGTGGTGTGGAGAGCTTAGGTGGCTTACTCAGGGATACACAGTTTAATAGTGATGGAACTCAGACCCAGGTTTTGTTCTGAGTGCTTCAGAATCCAAGCTCTTGGTTTATTTCTCTGCCTACAGTGACCATAAAGACCGTTTTTTAAATTAACATAATGGATTTTAAAAAGAGTCTTCTCTTAATAACATATGGATTAATCCTTGGCTGAATGTAGGATACTAATATATCTATTTGGCACCCATGTTAATTTATTTAATTGCTTTATAATTTTAGCTGACATTTTTAATCAGGATTTGTTGCAATTATAAAGTAATTTCCACAGAAATATATGAAGGTACATGAATGTTTTCAGCGTATCCTTACAATCTATGATTTATTTTAAGGAAGGTTTTGCCATATTTTAGCTTCCTATAAATCATTTAAATCAAGAGAACAAAGTATTTTTTAAAGAAATCTTGTATCAAGTTGTTCAATAAGAAAATGCAGATGGATTTTCTACTTCTCTTGTGGGTTGTGTGCCTTTGTGCTGAGGTCCATGTGAGGCTACTCCATGGACAGTGCTCTGATTGCTTTGCTTTTACTGCAGTGTGAAGGAAGCTGCCTGAAATGGTTGCCTTGAAGTTAGACAAAAGTCATTGTTTTATTTCAACTATAAATGTGAATAAAGTAGACTTACTTACCAACCTACGGCACTTTTCATGTTGCATTTAAAAGTAGCCACTTACTTTGGGCCAGACCTATAGGTCTGTAGCAGAGTGGGTACTTATGTGGGGTAACGGGGAGAAAGAAAACAAACAACAAGCCAGCAGGGTGAAATGTTAATAATAGATGAGTCTCGTAAAGGTTATATGATGTTCTTTGTGCCATTTTTAGTCTCAGTACTTCTATGCATTTGAAATTGCTTCCACATAAAGCGTTCTTTTAAAAAGAAAGAAAATCAACACATACCTGAAAAACACACAACCAAATAAACCAATTATACTTTAAGAGGAAAGGAGTTATATTGTTTTGTTTGGGGGTTCTTTACTCTTATTTATATCAGGGTTTTTAGCCTAGAATTTAGATTTTTGGTAGTACCTTTGTTCGTTTGCTTTTGAGAAAAAGCCTTGAACTCAGGCTGGCCTCAAACTTATGGAAATCCTCCTGCTTCAGCCTCTTGTGCTATGATTACAAGTTTGTGCCACCATACCCACCTATAAGATTTCGTTATTATCTTAATGGGATATGTCATTTGAAGTATTAGGCTAGTCTGAAAGATACGCATGTTTTAAAACAAAAATATAATTCTCATGGAATACCAAATTTATGTTAAAAGTCTTAATTATAGTCCCCTTAGTCCTTACTGGAAATCCTATGATGGTATGTGCTACTGTTTTCCTGATTTAAAGATGAAGAAACTGAGACTAGTAAGTTTGACTTCCCTGCAATTGTGAAGAAGGATTGTGACCCAGGCAGTTGAGTTGGCTACCAGAACTCCCATTAACAACCACATTTTCTTTGCTTAGACCATGTACTTATACATATAGCTACGTGTATACCTACATGAATATATTCAGAAAATGAGCTAGGAAGAAATCATTTGAAATGAATCCTAAGAATTTGCCAGTAACTGTAACTGTAAAAGTTTTTACCAAACAATTAATATTATTATAAGCATTAATTGAATAGTGCCTATTCAGGTGTAGGTTTTGCTCTATAATAGTGTATACTTATTTAATTCTTTCAGTGATGCTATGATGTAGTTCCTTTTATTCTCCACATTCAAGGAAATTGAGCCACAGAGGTGAAATAACTTGCTCAGGATGTTACAGAGAGGAGTAATAGAACTGTGTTGTGTTGTCCTCTGTCACTCTTGTCCAGTGGTTCAGGCTGCCTATTATAGAGAATATAAGGGAAAGAAAAGAAATAGAATCAGTAATTAAATGTATCCTTTTTCTTGGTTGGAGGCTGGTGTGTTTTGTTTTTCTAATTACTTTGTAGACTTAGAATACCATCAAAGATACCCCAGGAGAACCCTAAGTGACACTATTCAGTCTGTGGTGTGTCTGAGTGATGCACCAGCTAAGTTCCTCTAGCAGCTACTCAGCTAGATACAAAGCCTGGGAGAGAGTACAGTCAACTTGCCATTCATTTTGGCGGCCACCGTGCTTTCTGAATGTAGAGACATGGTATGTTATCCCAATCCAGGTAATACCCCCTAGATATGGTACTAGATCATCAAAACCCTAGTCCAGTCTAGGCGGTATGAGAGCTGTCCATTCTTAGCTCATTGAAGGATGCAGATAATACTCAAATTAGATCTTGTTGAGTAGGAAATACCTTTCCTGCTTCCTTCTACCCTCCCTCCCTCCATCTCCCACCCTCCTGGGGTCAGACCCGTGGCCACATGCATGCTAAGCAAGCCCTACCACTGAGTTACGTCCCCAACCCAGGAACTGTTGTTTCTTTCTTTTGCATCTGTCAATCAACTGATACAAATATTCATCTAGTCATACACTCTTTATCCGTTTCTCTGCCTACTGGACGAACATGTATTGAATACCAGTATGAGCCGATGACAAGTGTTGGGAGATAAGCTAGGTAGATGCCCTGTTATGAGGGGCTACTGTGTGGTAGAGTAGAGATAGTCACAGTAGAGTGTTTCAGATCCCCTCAGGCTCGCTCCGGACAGAATGACATGCAAGGTGGGACACAAAGCACAGTCTTTTGCCCAATGAATGTGTATGACATAGGAAATAAAATAAATACCCCAAAAAGAAGCAAGAAAGCTGAACATCATGGCATCATGGCATATACTGGTGCTTCAGGAGGCTGAAGCAGGAGGATCACAGATTAAGGCCAGAATGGACAACTTTGTGAGACCCTGTCTCAAAATAAAAAAGAGTGGGAATGTTGCTCAGTGGTAGACACCCCAGGTTCAATCCCTGGTACCATGCAGGCTGGGGGGGGGGCGAGGGGTAGAGCAAAAAGAAGTGGAACTTTTTTCCCTGGGAGAATCAGAAAATATCTCCCCGTGTGGCTGAAGGCATGACATTCTAGTTAACATCGGTAGGCCTTTTTCCTCTGTAACAAGGAATCGTGTGCTGGGGAACAATAGACACTGTAAACATCTGGACTTTTGGGCCTAGTCAAAAGATAATGTAGTGCTATGAGTGGGGCTTGCTCCTGAGGACCTCCCAGGGCCTGAGAGAACACATCTGTTTTTGACTGTCCAGAAATATTTAAAACAAAGAACAAAATAAAAGCCACAACAAAATTTAAGATGGAGTTTCAATACTTTATTTAAGTAATGCTTATCAATACACACAGCAATATAGCTTAATTGTGCTATTCAATAACTGCAATCTGTATAAAACATTAACTCAAAATATGTTGAAGATAATGACTGGACCTCCAGTTTAGGACATGGATATCCAGTTTAGGACTGGACATCAACTGTTTGTGAAAGGAAGAAGCCTTCAGAGGGCAAGTGACAGGTCTCCAGGGGCTATCCTTGGACCATCAAGCAAACAAGATGGGCTTTGCCAGAACCCCAGTCTTACACCAGGGCTCAGCCTTCTCATTACTTCTCCACTTCTTGTCCCTTGACCTTTACTTCTAAAAGAAGTTTGTTGTTAATGAAGTGGGCCTACTCTACCCTTGTGACCTCCCTGTTAGAAGTGGGTCTTTCCATTTTTGTTATTAGGTGCTTTGTTTTGAAAAGTAAGACAAAGTTTTTCTTTTCTTTTTTTTTTTTTTTAAGAAATGAAATGATTTCCAAGGTCCCCAAGCCAGTGGCCCATGATTTATTACTGTGGCTTTCTAATCATAGTTGCTGTACATAAGTTAATTTGATATTTTTCTCCTTTCCGAACTCACAAGATCATTACAAACAGACTTTAGGATTATTGCAATTCCTGTATTCTTTTTTTTTTTTTGTAAACTGAATTGAAGGATATAAATTTCTTATTTTCATCTCTAAGTGATTTTAAACAGTTTCAGTTCCACTTAATTGGTGATTTAGGGAGAAAACCAACACCTGTTTCAGTAAAATTTTGAAAAAAAAAAGTTGTTTGAGTTGTAGATGAAATGTCCTTTATTTGTATAATATAACTGGACAATGAGGCATTATATGAAACCACCATGTGGAGTGAAATTCTGCCCAAGTTCTGACTATGTTGCCTGCATAATCTCAGCTAACTCTGAGACTCTACATGGGTGTTTCCCAGTAGATGAAGTTTATAGGTAGTACAGGTTTGATTGGGTTCGTGTTTGGTCCCAGTTCTAGTCTTCCTAAAGGCCTTCTGCTGAAAAGTGGGCTTTTTCCTTCCCCGCTGATGTCAGAGTTAGACCCCCGTGCAGCTCTGCATCAGTTATGGATCCTGTCGGGGAAGTTTGTAACTGCTCAGTTCACAGTAGAGTGGATCATTTATAAATTAAGAAATGGCCATACATAACTTAAAAGATACAGTCTTTCTGGTAACATGGAGTAGTTGGAAAGTAGAGTTTGTTGATACAGCAGTTTCTGTTTTGTGCTGAATTCATATGTGCTTTATGAATTCAGCACAAAACAGCACTTCGGCCTTCGATTTCCCTTCCTCTTTTCCTTACTGTCTTCCTTTCTCCTGTCCTTCCATTTCTTGCCCCTTTTTCTTTCCTTCCCCTCCATTTTAGCTTGATGTTTATCAGTAGTTACTGGACTAAGACATATTTTGGTTCCAAAAGACCCCTTTAAAAAAATTAAGGTATTAAAAAAAAATTAAGGTATAAAATCTATATAGGAACTTACAAAAATCTTGAGTAGCTTACTGAATTTTATATACACACTTGCATACCCCGAGTCGTATAACCACTAGCCAGAATAGTTGACTGAATACGCCAAGCATTCTGGCAGCTCCCTCCTGTCTCTGCCTCTTGAATGCCCCTCGTCCTTCCCAGAGGTAACCATGAAGTCAGTGTTGTCTCCATAGACTAGTTTTGCTTGTTCCTGTGTTTCCGATAAATAGAATCATACGAATGTATTCTTTGGCTCCAACGTCTTTCACTGCCATTACCCTTATGAAAGTCATCCCTATTATTTGAGTGTAATTTTGGTTTTCTTTTTCCATTTCATAGGTTTTGATTGTATAAGTATACCAGGATCCATTCTTCTGTTGATTTGAATTGTTTCCACTTTTTAGCTAGTGCTGTTAATGTTCTTATACAAGTGGATATATGTGTGTAATTCTCCAAGCAGAATTGCTGGATTACAGTGAAATATACTCAGCCGTAGTAGATGTTGCCAAATAGTTTTCAGAGTGGCTGTACCATTTGTGGTGGTACCTACAAGTCATTAAGATTCTTCTCATCCTCGCCAGCATTGGGTACTGTCAGTTATTAAATATTTTTTGCTGTCTTGGTTAATATGCAGTGGTATCTCACTGTGCCTATTTGTATTTTCCTGACATAGAAAATGGACCATTTATCCATTTGTATGTTTTTCTTTGTGAAGCTCCTGTTCAAGTCTGTTCTCATTTTTTAAAAAATTAGATTGCTTACCATCTTCTGGTTTATAGAAAGTACTGGGTTTTACTTTTTTTTTTTTTTTGTGCTGGGTATCGAACTTGGGTCCTTGTGCTTGCAAGGCAAGCACTTTAATCGCTGAGCTAAATCCCCAGCCCAGTACTGGGTTTTAAATTCTGTCTTGTGCTCAGTAGCTGTGCTCGGGCGGGTTCCCTAAGCTTTAGTTTGGCTTGCAAAAGGGAGCAGTGTTTATTACCTGCTGTATGGCTTATGCGCACAATGACATGCAGAAGTGTGTGTTAATTTCTATGCACAAAGCATGAAGCACTTTATTCAGGCACAAAGAAAGCCTAGGTAAGAAATATCTAAATTTAAAAAGATCTACTCATATCAGATGAACAGCTCATTAAGACATTCTAACATTCTTTTCTCCTTTTGTTTTGTGGTCTTGTCTTTTTTCATACTTGTAGTACAGAAAGAAAGACGGTGGCTGTGTGCATAAAACACAACAGACTACAGTGATTGACTTGTTACACAGGCACACTGGAGGTCATGTCAGTTCTTCTCAGAATTTTGTCTTTGCAGTGGAGGCAAATGAGAACCAGAAGTAAGTTTCTGAGAAGAGAAGAGTACGATAAGATGTAGACATAGCACCCAATTACAGACGCCTGCCGGCCCTGGGTATTGGTAGGGTGCATGTAGGAATAGGAACTGGGCTCTTCTGTCCTTTGTTTTCCCCTCCCTTGTCAATTGGCTTCTCAGAGACACATTTTCCTTGATTGTAAAGTTAGAAAAGTAATACCTCCCTTAAAGTGTCCTTAGGAGGCTGCCCGCAGTGCTTGGTCCCCTATAAGCAGGTGGTACATGGCTGGCTGTGGGGAGAGTGAGAGGAGGCTGAAATTCTGTGGCTTCTGCTCTGCTAACAAGGTGTTACAGATCTGTGTCCTGACCCTTCACATAGTCACTGTGGCAGATTTCTTCAGCACCTCGTTTGGCTAGTATGGGAGCACAGTGTAAAGTTCTACCAGTGAAAATTCTGACATGGACCTGGTGAACACAATACCAATCACCCTAATTTGTGTTCTGAAGCCAGAAAGAGCCAAGCAGAAGAGGCAGAAAGGTGAGACCATAGGTTTAATGGAGGTTGTGCAGTTTTAAAAATGGAGAGATATGATCTTGTAAAACAACCCACTTGTAGTGAGAGCTAGTCCTACAAATTTAAAAGGGTCAACCTTTACAATATGCCTTATGCAATAGAAGTTTGAAGTTTCTGGAACGTCTGTAATTGTTAGAGCAGGTGTACAGTGGTTCTTCTCTCATTAGCTGTGAGCAATCGTGAAGTTGTAACGCTGGAAGCTTACTGCTGCTACACTGTCTTGGGGAAACGTGTGAAAAAACTCCCTTGGGTCCTGACCAGGAAGATGGTTATCTTTCGCACCATGGAGAGTTGCATCGCTAACGTAGTGACACTTTAAGGGGCATGTTCAGCATCTGTTCTGTTTCCATTTCTAGTTGAGATTTATATCTGTAGGGATTCTGTTCGCTTCCCATTTGTTGTTTGGTTTTTCAGTTAACTTAAAAAGTCAGAGAGTAGCCAAGCACAGTGGTGCACACTTGTGATCCCAGTTGCTTGGGAGCCTAAGGCAGAAGGGTAGAAAGTTCAAGGCTGGCCTGGGCAACTTAGAGAGGCTCTGTCTCAAAGAAGATTTTAAAAGGCCTGAGGATGTAGCTCAGTGGTTCAACTCCCCAGGTTCAATCCCCACTACAGACCCCCCACTCCAAAAAAATCCAGATTGTTGTCAAAGGAACTGTTCTTTAGAAGTCACCACCTCACATATCCATGGCAATTCAAGTCAAAAGTTAGCGGGAAAATAGCATTTCATGATACTTACTTTTTCTTCTCCTTTTTATTTATGGTAGACATTAAGTTTATTATAAGGAGGACATCCATGTCTGTGAGTGTATGTGTAACTGTTAAGTGGATTGTCATTTGTGAAATGTGAAAATCATTATTTTCTATAAGCCAGGAAAGAAGTCAACAATAGCAACTCTGACATCACTTCTGTGATACGCTAATATAATCAGGCCGTTTACCTATTTGAAAAGCAGCAGATAAATTAGGCCCTTTATTTTGTTCCCCTTTCCTCAAGCAATATTTGTTGTTTCCTGAATAATCATTATAAAGTGATGCCAATACCTAACTAAACATCCTCATCCAGGTACAAATTTGCTGCAGAATCTGAACAACACAGCTTAAAATGCTACCATTTGAAGAGTGTTTTTCATTTTTATCAGTATTTCCTTGATTATATGATACCAGTATGTCATGATTTTCAGATACATACATTTTTCTGCATTTGGTTGCTTTCAAACATAGATGCACATAATTAATTTAATGTGGTGCTTTTCTTTTTCCCTGAAAAAGCTGCAAAGTGAAAGATATAACTTACAGTTAATGACATCTTAAAATTAAGGCAATTTTGGTAATGAAATAATTATATAATGCTATGATGTGATTGTGTTTCCCAAAAGTCACTTGTTGAAACTTTATAGCCAAGATGATGTATTGTGAGATGGGGCTATCAAAGGTGGGTAAGTGCTTCAGATTCTTTTCCTCTTTTGCCCTGTAAGGACCCAGTGCTCATCCCCCTAGAGGACATAAACTTATAACACCATCTTGGAAGGAGAAAGAATCTCTCCCCAGACATCAAGCTTGCTGAAGACTTGATCTTGGAATTTCATCTTCTAGAGCGTTGAGAAATTAATTACTGTTTTTTATAAGTAACACCGCAAATAGACTAAGACACAAGGCTATTCCTTTTTGTTGCTTTGTTTCAAATTTATATTTGGGTAGGCTTGCAAGTCCAGCACACACCTTTTTTCCTATGGATTTCACCTACAGTTAAAGTACCTGCCTTTTGGGGCTGGGGATTTAGCTTAGTGGTTAGAGTGCCTGCCTAGAAAGCACAAGGCCCTGAGTTCGATCCCTGGCACCAAAAAAGAAAAAAAGAAAAAAAAAAAGTACCTGCCTTCTGCTAGTACTGATGCTTCCCTCTTATCTGCCTTCCATGATTCCTTCAACCAAATGGAAATATCCACATTTCCAATTAATACTTTAATCTTGTCATTTCAAATAATTGCTAAATTACTGTTTTTATTATAGAAGCAACACATATAAAATTGAAAATCAAAAAGAAAAGAAAAAGCGAAAAAAATGGAAAAATGTCAGTAAAGCTGTGGTAAATAAGGAGGGGAAGGAGAGTTGAAGGGAGGGGTGGGGAAGGGGAAAGATATATCATGTACAGGTACAAATTAACTATGATGAATGTGATCATTATGTGTATCTAAAATGTACCAAGAAGTTTTCTTGGTATAAAAACATAAAATAAAGTAAAATGGAACATAGAAGCAGCACAATGAATTTCAAAATCTCATTTGACCACCCCAACCTCATGGTATAACCACGTATCATTTAATTCCTTGTAACAGGCACAGGGTTCTGAGTTGGATCCCCAGCACCATCCCCTGCCAAAAAATTAATTATTTGAGGCTCGTTGTATAGCTTAGTGGTAGAGCACTTGCCTAGCATGCACAAGGCCCTGGGTTTAATCCTTAATACTGCCAAAACAAATCAAAAAATATTCTCAGGAGGCCTTTGTTTAATAATTCATAAATATGTATTGCGTTACTTTCCATCACTGTGACAATACATGAAAAAAACGAAGTTAAAATGTGGAAAAGCTCATTTTGGCTCATAGTGTCAAGAGATTTCAGTCCATGATTGCTTGAATCCATTGCTTTGGGCTTCCAAAGAGGCAGAATATCATGGTGGAAGCATCCAGCCAAGGAAACCCTCTTACTTCATGGCAGCCAGGAGCAAAGAGACCAAGAGGAAGAGGCTAGAGTCTCAGTATCCCCTTCAAGGGAATATACTCCCAACACCCCAACTGCCCTCCACAAGGCCCTACCTCCTGAAGGCTCCATCACCTCCAAATAGTCCCACAGGCAGGAGGACATCTAAGATCCAAACCCTGACATGTGTGAACCCATAGAAAATACATAGCGTGTGTGTAGTGTGTGTAGTGTGTGTGTGTGTGTGTGTGTGTGTGTGTTTGGGTTTACTTAAAGGGTGCTGCACTCTTCCTTGAAGGCTTCATAAAATCTGGCATGTTCTTTAACTTCATTTTAGTTGTAGTCATTACTCTACTGGGGTTTTTACTGTTTCTTAGGACAATTTCACTAATTTATTATTCTAGAAAATCCATTCAGTCTAGATTTCAAATAACTTAGAAAGTAAGTTGTGCATGGGGTTGTCTTGTATATATGGAGATCGATCTCTGTCTCTCTCTCTCTCTCTCTCTCTCTCTCTCTCTCTGTCTTTCCTCCTTCTCCTTCGCCTCTCTCTCTCAGCAGGGAGTGGTGGTGGTATGGGGATTGAACTTGAGGCCTTTGTACCAGCTTTTATAAAAATTTTAAATTTGTATCCCTTTTCCCTTCCTTCTTTTTCCCCTTTTCCCTTTCTAGTTCTCCTCTCCTTTGAATATTATCTTTCTTTTATCTAATATCTATTATTCCTCTTTGTCTTTATGTACACTTACGGTTTCTCATATCAGAGAAACAATTTGATGTCTACTCATGAGTGACTGATTTATTTCACTTAAGAGTAAGTTCTCAAGGTGCATCCATTTACCTACAAATGACTCTAGTTTATCCTTTTTATGACAGAGTAGTACTCCACTGTGTTGAAAAACCACATCTTCTTTAGTCATTCATTAGTTGTTAGGCATTTGGGTTGTTTCCAAGACTTAGCTATTACAAATTGTGTTGCTATGCACATGGTTCTGCATGTATCTCTATAGTATGAGGTTTTCAATTCTACTGTGAAGATACCAAGCAGAGGAATAGCTGGATCAGACGGAACCTCTAGTTTTAGTTTTTTGAGGAGTCTCCATACTGATTTCCATGGTGGTTGCAATAGTCTACATTCCCACCAACGGTGGAGAAGCGTACCTTTTTCCTTGCAGCCACACCAGCACTTGTTGTTGGTT
>PVJO010032308.1:0-13340 GCA_004026905.1 Hystrix cristata
GACTTAGCTCAGTGATTAGAGTGCTTGCCTTGCAAGCACAAGGGCCTGAGTTCGAGTCCCGGCACCATAAAAAAAAAAAAAAAAAGAGAGGAATTGAGGTAGCTTGTGAAATTAACCCTAGTGATAAATATTCTTTTGTATCAACATGCCTACAAAATGCCTGGAGTGAGGTGTGTGTGTGTGTGTTTGTGTGTGTGGAGAGAGAGAGAGAATGGTTTTTGGGTTTTATTATGTACCATCACCTGGTTTGCCTTAGCAGGAGGAATCCCTATGCCTGGAGAATTACACAGACACACACACACACACACACACACACACACACACACAGAGTTGAAACAAACAGGAATATCAAGCTTGTTTCAGGAGTTATGTGGAAGGAGACAGGTTTAAATTATGTCCTAAAGAAATGATAAAAGAGCTCTTGATACTAATGGGGCTTACATAACCTTTTAAGAGTATACCTCACATATAAGATATGGTGAAGTAGAATAGGGCTGATGTTCTTCCTAAGGATTAATACACAATTGTAATAAGTTGAAAAAGTCCAATAGAAGATCAACAAGAATTAGAATAGTTTCCCTGAACCACATGCTTATCTTGATTCCTGCTTGAATTTGGATTTCAGAGTCTTGCTTTTGTTTGCTACAAGTTTCTGGAGAGATGGTGTCGGCATTGTTACCATCCCCGAATAGCCCTTTTAAGATTTATAAAATTGTCTTTTACCCTAACATGTGCCCTTTTGCAGCTTTCAAAATTATATATAATTGTGTCTAGAAATTCCCATCGTCAGCGCATTTGTTTAAAGTGACACATTCGATGTCACATCACACCCACATGTCTAGTATAATTGATTCACTCTCTTCAAGATGAAACATCTGCTTTCATTGTACTAGTTTCAGCTACCTGACAGAGTTCTAAGGAAATGAGGGATAGAACTGAGTCATTTTTGTGGGGATAAAGTTTGGTTTGTAAGGGTGGTCTTTCCTAGGATGTAACATATGATTCTCAATTTAAAAAAGCAGGAGATCAGAAGAGTTTTATGGTGTTAGGAAGGTTTCTTTAGGGAGAGAACACTGTTGCTGAAGTTTGAAGAATATATTGAATTTAATTTGAGCTTGAGTTGAAGAAATTTCCAGGTTGTGGAAGGAAACTGAAGAGAGACAGGAGCTGTGAACCTGCTCATGTGTACATTGCCTAAAGTGTTGAATTCACAAGGTAGAGCCCAATTTACTTGTCAGAATAGGACAGATAGAAATAAACTTTCTTCAATTATATTTTGGGTGATATTAGGTAATGATATCATATGATACTGTATAATGATATATTTCCTCTCCAACCTTTATTATGAGATTTCTCAGGTTGTAAATGACCATTTTATTTATCTCCCCAGGTGAGAGGTGGAGAAAAAAAAATGAATGTACATTTAACTCACAAAATGTCAAAATAACCCTGATCTTGGTGAGAACACAAAAACAGAGGCAAATACCTCTTTGGAAAAATATTTTAAAGACAAAATTGGATTGCTAAAGGAAGCTACATGAGTCTTATTCATAAAGCTAAGTCAAACAAGCTGAGGACATTTCATGGAGGGAACAAGAATCAGAAAGAGAGGTAGATTTAGATTGAATCGTGAACATTTGTTCTTAAGGAAACTGCCTTGTATTTGTTTTTCATCATTTTGCAACCGATAAGAGTTCAAAATCCTTCAAAATGTGGCCTGTTACACAATGCTGAAATTCATTTATTTCATAAGGCATGTCCATTGCATGACTCTTTAATGATACTTATTTTCTGAGTACAAAGAGGGGCCATGGCCATTACAGGATGCAGGGCATAGAGAGATCTACCTTCAGCTGTTCATACTGAAATAAAAGGGCTGAACACAAGGCACATGCAGGGTGCAGATATGTCGCCAAATCAGGCTTGGAGCCCAGCTGGGAAGATCTGTGAGCTGGGTGTCCAAGTCTGAATGTGTGAGCATGAGGACCTGAGGGTGAGGCCAGGTAAGGTTGGGTGGAGCAGGGAGCCAGGTGAGGGACATTAACCTAAGATACCTGAGATAATAAGTGTCCCTCAGTATGTGTCTCAGGTGAATTTGGAGCATGGTGGGAAGTGCAATCTCAGTAGGAGGCCATTAGAGGACTTTCTTAGAGGGGAATAATTATCAATTCATACAAAGTCAAACTTTTACCACTTCTGAAAACCTCAATTTATAAAAAAAATAGGCAATCTTTCAAAGGAGTATTACACCCAGGTTAGCTTCTTTAGTTTTCCTTGGTACCCCATTTGCATATTTTAGTTCATTTAAAACTTTATGAATTTGTGTTTTCTTGAGGTTTCTACTCTTGTCTTGACATTCTTTTCCAATACATCAATTTGGCCTCAAAGCAAGGTGTGTCACTGCTGTTTATCTAAGTTCTCATCATGACATCTCAATACTCTGATGTTTAGCCTCCTTAACATCACTTTTTGACACTCATTACCAGAGTTCTTCGAGTTAGCCTCTAACCTGCTCCAGTAGATAAGAACTAAAGTGATACTAAACTGTGAGAAAATGTAAAATCTAAATGATAACAAATAGCTAAGTGATAGATATAGACAGAGTATTTATATCTTGAATTTTAATCCTATTCTCATTCAACAATACTTTTTTCAAAAAATGAAAGAAATAGAATTCAGAAACACGATCAAACTCTGCATATATTTTTTTGTATTACAAATACTTTATTTGAATGAGAAGATACAATCCCTCAGGGGTTTCATAGTTTAAAACCTACAATTATATCATGTTGCTCCTACATTTTAAAAAAACAGTCCTCTAAATGATCTTGCTTGGTTTCCATCATATACATTTCTGCACAGCCATTATGGAATCTGAACAAAGAAATTATCTTCTCCCTTTGTTTCAGTGAACTGTTCTTGTATGCAAGTTGCTTTCTATTTCAGTATGATCAGAGTAGTGATCTAACAAGGCTAGCCACATAGCCAAACATTGCTCCAAGTGATGGGCTATACCTGCCATGGACTTTTCCAATTTAGTGGAAGAGGAAATGTTCCCACCCAGCCTCCTACAAAACTAGAAATTGTAGTGATCTGGGGACTGTTCTTCCAAATGGCTGTAACTCCAATTCTACAGAAATATTTTAGTCAAGCTTTGAAGTTTTGTCTTAACCAACAAAAAGAAGGTACAGTTTTCATTATTTAAAGGTCTGAATTTGGAATAGTAAATCACAACTGTTTAAAATGTGGCCAGCACTAGTATTGTAAAGGGATTCAGAGGAAAATTTAAAATTTGGTGAAATTTCTATTTCTTTGTCTCATTTGTCCTTGACTTTCAATAGATAAAGACTGTTCAGGTGGAAGAAAATAAATGACAAATAACTAAAAATGTTCAGAAATATTATTAACACCTACACTTGGTACAAATTGAACTACTATAGACTTTAACTTGATCTTTTGATCTTTACTAATGTGTGTGTATATATGGTATCTTAGTTACATTTTTCAATGCTGAGACAAAATACCTGACACCCAAAGATAAAGGAGGAGAGGTTTATTTGGCTTACAGTTTGTAGAAGTTTCAGTCCCTAGTTGGCTGGCTCCAAGGCAGGTTGGCATGGCAGACGGGCATCACAGAGGAGATACCGTCCATGGTGGGCAGAGGGCAGCAAAGTAAAAGGCAGCAAGCAGCAAAGTAGTGAAGCAGCAAGCAACCACAGCAACCCTCTTTCTGTTCTTTGTATTCTATCCGGGCTACCACACTCAGGCAGGGCCTTCCCATTACCCACTCCTAGAATGCCAAACCAATCAGTGGACTAATTTAATAATCACACACCCTTAACCTAGTGTCACACACTCTAGATCCAGCCGCCTCTGAAAAAGCCCTGCCTGTAACTGCATAAGCCTTTGGGAGGACATCTAGACACAAGTCTTAGCATATGGCCTAGAGATGGCTGTAATGGAAACAGTAAGTTTTTCTGTTCTCATACTGCATTTTCAGGAATGAACAGACTAAATTAAAGGGTGCTGTGATGACTCCTATGAGGTTCCTAAGTCTTCTGGACTTTGTACAGTCAGTTCAAAGACACTGGGAGTTTAACACAGCAGAATGACAAGGTGAAAGCAAAATTTTAGGGAGAAAGTCTTGGGGCTTATAATAATTGCCTTAACTTTTCAATTCTGTTGCTTAAGAAATGCGTAATGCTAGAGAGTGAGGAGAATGGGAAAAGATTTAATCCTTATTCAGAAAGATTTTGTTTCCAAGGGAGAGAAGGGTGAATTTGGGGTCAACTTCTTAGGGAATTTGGGGCCAGAGAGTTATGACTACAATTTAAAGTCACAGAAAGAGCAAGTCAGGGGACCAGGATCCTGAGCGCTCTTTGAGCTCCACCTCACCCCCTGCTCTGCTGGGTTTGGTTTGTATTCTCAGCTCTCACGATCTTCCCACTGTGTATTAGAACATTTGAGAACTTATATGATTTTAAGCAGTTAACCCATCATATAACCTGTCATGGCCAGCAAGATCTGGATGGCTCATATCTACATGGTGGTGTTTCTATCAGTTAGTTAAAAACTTAAGCTACTGAAAATCTTTTTTTCAGGAATTTCATAATAAAGACTGGAAGCTTCTGCTTTCCTGAAAAAAAATTACAATTTCCAACGGTTTTTGCCTGAGTGATAATACCAAAGCAATAGAGTGTGTTAGAATGTATGATCTCATTTGACTCTCAGCATTGCCCTCTGAGGCAAGCCAGTCAAGTATTAATGTTTCTGGGAGGAAACTGAAAACTGGAGTGGTTTGTTAAGTGGTTGTAGAGAAGAGCAGAACTAGGACTTATGATTGTTGATAATGTTTGCATCAGCCTACAAACGATCTGTTAGTTTTGTTATATTTGGCTCTGTTAGTTGAAGCTGTACACATGCTTTCCTTCCTTCAACATAAAACTGAGGTCATACTGATATCCCTGTTAACAAGCATTGCATGAAATGTAAGAATTAAACAATAAATTGTTTTCATAGTTCTCCGTAGTTAGATCTCACAGCTATTTTCCTAACCATCGAATAGTTTTTGAAAGAGAGCCCCGAAGAAGAATTTCTTGGAGTAAGTGGCTCTTTTCAGAAAGCAGAAAGACTAGATTTTTTCTGAGAGCCTGTCATAGAGATAAAGATACCAGAAAAGCTCTTCAGAGTAAGGATTTCTACAATCCTGAACAATTTGAAAGTACAAAACCAATTTCAGAAATCACTTTTACCTAAAATGTTAAGAAAGATACAAGTTTGCAGCGCAGGAATCATCTTCCAAAGGTTCTGTCTGTTTGATGTTTTACTCGACTCAGGGAGAAAACGCTTGTTTCATCTTATGACCGATCTCACATATAACAGACAGATCGTCTAAGGTAGTGTGATTTACAGGTTATTTCTTCTTTTTAAGAACATACACAAACGTAAAAACCTGTACTTGTTATGCACTTGATTTCTGGCTACTTGGATATTATTTATCTGTCTATCCATCTACCCAATCTATCTGTCATTTCACCATCACATATATTTTGCACTTAGACTGTCACAGTCTGTAAACATTACTACTAGACAGTCTGCATTAGACATTAGGTGTAAAGGTTATATAGATATCTTTATGTGAATGTAGATATTCAAAATATTAGTGGAGGTAGCCCTCTTATATTTATATGAGAATAGTAATCAGAAGGCAGTTAAATGTTGCTAAAGGAGCTATGTTTGAAAGGAGATGGACAGAGATTTTTTTTCATGGCATTTAAGAAGAGTTGTGGTAGGGGTGTGTGTGTGTGTGTGTGTGTGTGTGTGTGTGTGAAAAAGAGAGGGAGAGAGTCGCTCTGGGTAACTAGAAAGCAGCATGAAAATTCCATAGGAGAGGAAATCCAGAGCGTATCCAAGAATTGGAAGGGTCAAAAGGAAAGTTTGATTTCATCTTTTCTTTAAGGTTAGTTATATGTATGTGTCATCTTCTTTATTCAAGGTCCATGCATAAATATAAACAAGATTTATCTAGCCTGAGAATTTAGTTACCAGCACCATAAATGGATGTGATCTAAGAAGAATATGTAGAGAGATACATTAATTTTTGGAAAATAGGGTACTATTGGCTGTTCATTTTCAGACAGCCATAAAGTTTGAGGAAAAATGTTGCCACATGAAAAAAGAGATGGATTAGAGACAAAAAAATGAAAAAATTCCCCTTCCCCTTCTGGAAAATCGTAACCAGTTTTAAGTGATCTATAGATTTTAGAACATCTACTGCTCTTGATAAATGTAAATAATGTGGGGATTTTATGAGAAAAATATATTTCTATTTCATATTTTTGTCTCTTTTAACTGAAATCTAAAGTCTTTTTTTGCTCTAATATTGCTCAGTTTCACCTTAATATCACCTAAGTCCCATTTTAGCTCAGTTTTCTTCAAAGTTATATAGCCATTAGTCAATCAAAGTGCACTTTTCAGTTTCATACAGAGATGCATGGAACTAGAAGTCTTTGAACCTGAAAAATAATTTCCCTGAGTTGTGAACTTTACCGCAATCAGGAAGCAGGGATAGAAACGTGATCTAAGGAATCCTGTTTTGCTGAGAGATTTTCTGAGACCTCATTAAAAATATGCTTTATATTTGTATATTGCTTTACAGTTTCACAGGACATATGCTGTGCGTCACGTATCTGTGGGTTTCACATTGGGTCTTCTGACTGTGTGTCCACAAGTTCTCCTACTTGCTTCACTGGCTCACTCACCAGTGGTAGTCAAAGAGTTCCATGGTACAGTTGCTCTTCCCAGGTTGACATGCAGCATGTGATTTGTAAGACATACACATACTAGGAAGTCAACAAAACTTTTTGATTATTGTCTTAGTTAGATTTTCAGAGCCAATGGTCGTAAGAGAGCAGATTTAATGGAGGACATTTATAGATTACAATATTCACCCAGAAAGCCAAACGCAGAAGGCGCCGAAATGTCCGTCTAGGCACTGGAGACCCAAAAGATCCAATTGAGGGCTGGGAGCCCACAGCACTGTCCCATGTAGGTCCATGTCTGCACATGATGGCTGCGGCCAGGATACAATGCTCGTAGCAGAGATGACAACCAGAGCTCCTCTGAAGCAACAGCAGCCATCCTTGATGACAGCAAGGCCCCGAGCTCCTTCCTCGACGAGGACAGCTGAGCCCCCTCCAGAAGAACCAGCCGCAGCAGAGCTTCTCCTGGGAAACAGCCCTCCCACTAGCCACGGCTCCCACTCTGCCTTATGTTGCATCAGCAACAACCCTCAGGTGGATCTCGTACGCCCAGCATCACACCAGCTCAGTCCGGCTGGGCGTTCTGGCTCAAGTTGACCATATTAGGTCTACCACAATTATTAATTAAGAATTGGATGCTAAATAAAGATTTTGGGAGGAGGGAGTTCTATAGGCAACATGTGTTTCTTCTCTGCTTGGTTGGGTTTTATTTGGATCTAGCTTTATTACAAAACACCTCTGAACTCTTCGCTAGCCTCAAGTGTGGAGTCAGGAATGTGCACTGACTAGTAGGCTGAATGTACTTTGGAAGGCAGGAGAGAATTAGTCCTTGGAGCATGAGACAAGGGCCTGTGCTGTGAGCAATTAGGCAAGTGCACTTTTCTTTGGTTTAGTTTCATATAAGGCTGGAAGAGGTGAATACATTGGTTTTAGTGATTTTTTTTCTTATCAAATTTTAAGAAAAACCAACTGTTTAAAATATGCTTCGGTTTTAGTTTGGTGTCTTATACTATCTTTGAGGAATTTGTCAATATTCTGTAGAATTATTTCACATAAGTCTAATGGATTTATAGCTCATGAAAATTATTGGTGGCTTTAATTATGAATGATTTTATCACTAAATGCATAGATTAAATCATAAAGTATTATTACTGATCAAATAAGCCAATATTTGGCTAATTAAAAGACAACTGTCTTTTGTGAGCACAAAAGTATGGGTCATGGCACATTTCTGCACCCTGGCATTATATTATATTAAGTGAAATAAGCCAGACAGACAAATACCACACTATGTTAAGTGAAATAAGCCAGACAGCAAAAATTATAGAAGTATGGAGTAAAATCCAGTATGGCTACTGGATGCTAGGAATGGGAGGGGGCAGGGAGGCACTGGTTAAAAGATGCAAAACACCAGTTACAAATACTAAGCTCAAGAGACTTATTGTACTACATAGACACCTTAGTTAATAACAATATACTGTATCTTGAAATCGGTAAGAGTGGGGCAGACAGTGAAGGCAAGTGGCCCATGCAGTTGCCCCTGACTGACACCATTCCTGTGGATTCCATACACTGGCCCTGGCCACCTATCAACTCTGAGCTGCTCTGCCTTTTGTGTCCCCTCAGAATGGGGGAACACAGGCACTAACAAACAGACCAAACTGTGGATGAGGCCAACATCTGACTGATACATCCTGCAAAACTATCTTTCGAAACTGATGGGGAAATAAGATATTTCAATGATAAAGAGCTCCTTAAGAAATCCATGACTACAAAAGTAGCACTCCAAAAAATTCTTCACTGTGTCCTAGAAAGAGACACTGAAGCTAACATGGACAAAAGGTTTAATAGAATGAATATACCAGGTAGTATGAAGAGTTGAGCTGAAGGGAAAGACAGGAAATTGGCAATAGAAAGTAATGCAGTGACAGAAATAAGTCACAACCCTTCTGTAATAATTCTCAATATAAATGTTTTAAATCCTCCAATCAAAAGACAGATTGGCAGAATGGATCAAGAAACTAAAATCTAGTAGTATGGTTTCTACAAGAAACACATTTAACCCAAAAAGAAATTCATAGACTAAAAAATTAAAGGATAGAAAACAATATTCCATGCACTGGGAACCTAAAAACAAGCAGGAGTAGTGATTTTATTTTCAGAAAAAGTGGACTTTAAACCAAAAATGATCAAAAGAGACAACGAAGGACAAGGTTAAGGGAAGAGCTTGACAGGGAGAGATAACAATAATATACATATATCCACTGAGTAGCAGCACACCCAACTTCATAACTCAAATATGACTGGACATAGAAGGTCAGATAAACATCCACACAGTAATAGTTGGGGATCTCAAAACCCCACTGTCACAAATAGATTAACTAGACAAAAAATTCAACAAAGAAACATGTGTGTTGAACCAAACCTTTGAACAAGCAAACATAATAGATATGTCCAGAATGTTCCACTAAACAACAACTGAATACACATTTTTCTCAGCAGCACATGGAACTTTTTCCAAAATAGACCACATACTAGCCAATAAAGCATTCTTAAGCAACTGCAAAATAATTGAAATTGCCCGTGCATATTACCAGATCGTAGCACAATGAAGCTGGAAATCAATGGAAAACAAGACCACAGAAAATATGCAAATGTATAGAAAATAAGCAATACATTCTTCAATAATTAGTCTCAGAAAAAAATCAAGAAAGACATTAGACATTTGCTAGAATCAAATGATAATGCCTGTGAAACATATTAGAAATTATGGGACACAGTGAATGAAGTTTTAAGAGGGAAGTTTATAGCTGTGAACACTAATGTCAGAAGAACAAAGTTGGAGCTGGGGGTTTTGCTGAAGTGATAGAGCACTTACCTGGCAAGCGCAAGGCCATGAGTTTGATACTTAGCACCCCTCCCAAGAAAAGAAAAACAAAGTGCACCCAAATGAATAACCTAATGATGCACGTCGAGGTCCTAGAAAAACAACAATCCAAATCTAAAGCAGGTACAAGGATAGAAATTATAAAGATCAGAGCAGAAATTGATGAAATTGAGACTGAAATACAAAGAATCAATGAATGAAAGAACTAGTTCTTTGAAAGAATGAACAAAATAGGTAAAACCTTTGTTAATCTTATCAAAAATAAGAAAGAAAAGACCCAAATCAATGCAATTACAAAGGAAAAAGGTGAAACCACAATGGACAAACAGAATACAACAAATCACCAAAAAGATCATGCATCATGACACAATAGGCGTCATCCCAGGGACGCAAGGAAGGATCAACATACACAAATCAATAAGTGTAATACATCATATATACAGAAGCAAGGATAAATATCACACAGTCATCTCAAGAGTTACAGGCAAAGCCTTTGACAAAATTCAACACTGAAGATAAAAATCCCGACGTAAGGTATAGAAGGACATTACGTCGATCTGATAAAAGCCATTTATGACAAATTTACTGCCAAAATCATACTAAATTGAGCAAAACGGTAAGCTTTCTCTCTTATGTCAGGAACAAAACTATCACCACTCCTATTCAATACAGTACTCGAAATGTTACCTAGAGCAATGAAGCAAAAGAAAAAAATAAAAAAGATAATGTACAGGAAAGGAAGAAGTCAAATTATCTTTATTTGCAGATAACATGATCTTCAACATAGAAGACCAAAAAATTTCCACCTAAAGACTCCCAGAATTAGTAACCAAATTTAGCAATATAGTAGGATACAAGAAACAACACACAAAAACCAGTGTTCCTGTACACTAATAATAACTACCTTGTAGTTACACTACAAAGGTACAGTGCTAAAAACGACATGGTACTGGCACAAAAAAAAGACATGTGTACAAGTGGAACAAAATAGAGGGTGCAGAGACAGCTGCAGACACAATAATCTGATCGTGACAAAGGGGCCAAAAAAATGCACTGGAGGAAAGATACCCACTTTAATACATGGTGCTGGGAAAACTAGCTATCCACATGCAGAAGACTGAATCTAGATACATATCTCTTGCCATATACTAACCTAAAGTCAAGATGAATCGAAGACCTAAAGTTTGAAAAGTGAAACACTTAATCTTCTGGAAGATAAAGTCGGTAAAACTCTTGAAGTCAGGGATAGACAAGGACTTTGTGAAGAGGATCACAGTTACACAAGGGATACCATCAAGAACCAACAAATTAAAAAGCTTCTGCTCAGTAAAGGAAGTAACCTACAGAAGAAGAGACAATCTAACAGAATGCCAAAAAACTTTTTGCCAACTATTTCTCAGACAGAGAACTAATATCTAGAATATATAAAGAACTAAAAAAAAAAAATCCTCTAAAGGACCCAATCAAAAAATGGACAACTGAAATGAATAAACACTCCTCAGAAGAAGTAACACATGTCCAAAAAATGCACAAAAAAATGTTTACTATGTCCGGCCTTTATAGAAACGCAAGTTAAAGCAACACTGGAAATTGGAAAATGCTGTATGATCTCACTTATCTTTGGAATCTAAGAAAATTGGACTCATAGGTGTAAAGAGTGAAAGAGTGGTAGCAGAGGCTAGATATCAGGCCAGGGGCATAACATTTTAGACAGAATAAGCTCAACATATATTTTGCATGGGTTCTTATAAAAATGAGAAGTATATGAAGTAATACATGTTAATTTGCTTGATTTAGCTAATAAACAAGTTATATATATTTCAAAACATCATGTTGTACACGATAAATATATAGTTTTTACATGTCAATTAAAATTAGTAAATCCCAAATATTATAAAAGAAATATATGTGCATATATACACACACAACTATATTTTGAAGAAGAATTACGAAGTTAATGGATGTATCCCTGCCACTTGGTTTAAGAAATAAAATATTGTTTATTTAGCAACAAGAAGACTTCACAGTGGTGGAGTAAAAACTGAATAACACAGATTTACTATTGTTCTACTAAGTGTTTATTCTCAAAGAATCTAATTTTCATGGAGAGTTGGTCTGTGTCTAATCATGGATGCCAATACTGAAATAGTTGCTCCATTTGCGAGTCAAGAATATTGAGTAACTGGATTGATAGCATAGTGTGACATTTCCCACCTGGCCACCCATTTTCTAAATTGTTATACAGTTTGAAACTGCTGCTGATATAATTTACACTATTATATAATTCTTGTAGACAAAATGAAGTTCAGAGGTCAAAAGAAGAGACATGCCTGTACCTTTTTATATTTCTGTGTTGTTTGATTTTCACTAGTTTTTAAATTTACAAGTGCTATTACATTTTCCAGATAATGGTAGTAATGTCATCAGTCCAATGGCCCCTTTTCTTTATTATAAGATGTTTAATGAGTACTTTAAGTTCCTAGGGAATAAATTACTATTACTAAGATGGTGGTAATTATAATGATAAGTATATATTTTTGGCATTTTCTTCCCTTTTAGGAAATAAAGAAAATGTATGGGAAAGTGGAATTTTCAGTACTATTTTTCATATAACACCATCAAGAGATGCTGTTGCTTTTCAATGATTCTTTGATAAAAATATTTGAAATCATTTTCTACTCATAAAGAAACTGGGGATTTTCAGCGATGACTGTAGTCACCTCTTTTCTTTGGCAAACTAGTTGTTCTGTTTTAGTCCTAATATATATTTTTTAACCAATGTTGTGAAGTGTTAAAATCCAGATAGAAGATATTTTTAAAAATCAATACAGGTATGATGAATCCTGCTTTCTTCATTCTGAGTCTGGGTGCTTGATCGTCCACAAACTAAATGTGGGCAGTCTAGGCACAAATGTGGCTTTAGAGGGTATGTCTTACCATCATAGATTTTGCTTCTTTGTTCTTCTCTTACAAGTACAACAGATATGAAAAAATTGCCAGTAGTTAGGTCTGGGTTGATTTGCATTGCTCTTTTCTCAAAAATCTTTTCTTGAGGGCTTGTAGTACAGTATTTCACCCTAAGAACAAAGTTTGACTACTGGATTTTAGGCATTTTATTCTTCCTGCCAATTCCTAAAGAAGCTAAAATATTGATTTCACTTTTACAGCTTTCCATTCTTCTGAGTTTTCTCAAGAGTGATATGGAAAGGGAAGGACATTCAGTTAGAAAATTTCAATAGAAGGAGCTAAAGAATAAAAGATGCAACACATGAAGACTGACCTTTTGTGCATTTTTTAAAATCATATTGTCTTAGTTCAATTGTGCGCCTATAACCAACTATCTGAAGTGAGTCATTTGTAAGAACAAAAATTTATTTTTCACAGTTCTGGAGGCTGAGACGTTCACAATTAAGACTGTGTCATGGTCGGCGCCTTGGGAGGGCTTGGTGTGTGCCGTCAAGATGAGCCTTGTTCAGGGGGCATCACAGTCCCCGACTTGAAATTGTATTATAAAGCTTCTGTGATAAAAACAGCATGGTACTGGCATGAAGACAGACCCGAGGACCAATGGAACAGGCTAGAAGATGCAGAAATAACTCCAAACACACTCAAATACCTCATCTTTGACAAAGGAGCCAAACACCCTCACTGGAAGAAAGATAGCCTCTTTAATAAATGGTGCTGGAAAAATT
>PVJO010032309.1:0-13340 GCA_004026905.1 Hystrix cristata
GAATTTTCAAAGAGGTAGCTTCTGTAATTCCACAGAATAAAATTTATAGAAAAAATTAAGTATTACCAAAATACTTGATAAGAGCCCAACAAAACCAATGGTTGCAAAATTATGACATACTCTAGTATGACTGTAAAGTGTTTAAGAGAATAAACAAATAACCATATAGGCCCCACTTGCAATGTTGGAAATAAGTGGAAGAATTCACGCAGTTCCTAATATTTTAATAGTGTATAATACTAAAAATATACAAGTTTTTTTTGATACTTTGTTAGGTTTTTGTTACTATAACAAACACCAGAGATAATTAACATGTAAAGATAAAAAGGTTATTTTGGCTCATATTTCTAAAGGTATCAGTCCATAATTAGTCATCCCTGTTGGGTTTTGGCCTGTGGCGAGGTAGTACAGGGTGCAGGGTGAGTGTGACTAAAGAAGCTGCTCACTTCGTGGCAGCTAAGAAACAGAGAGGGAGACTCTGTGGTCCCAATCTCCCTTTCAAAAGCACCCCTTCATTGACCTAACTTCCTCAAAGTTGGGCCTACCTTTGAAAAGTTCCACCACCTTCCAATAAGAACACAGAATGATGACGAAATCTTCAAAAGAGGAGTCTTTGAAGAATATTTACCCAAACTATAACAGGTAGTTTGGCAACAAACGTCTCTGAATTTCTTTTGTATTGAAAAGATTCTGCTATGAGATTGGAAGACTCTGGCAATGCGGCATGATTTGAGAGAATACAGCAGATACAAATTATCACATTTTAAATGTTAATCAGTAAACGTATTTTACTGTCTAAATAAACTGATAATGACCCAAACATAAAACTACTAATTCTGTCAATTATGTGATCTGGTGAAACAGTTTCTCAGAATTCTTGTGGAAGCTTCAGTAAGACCACCATTTACCAAGCCTACATGTTGGCTAATAATTATAGTAATTAGATCTTGACTTGGGTTTTGCTTCCAAGGCAGTAACGTTAAGGTGGCCCATTTTTACTAAGTTCAACAGTTGTTCCTTTGACCACTCTGAAGAGCAGCACATTTTAAGATGATACTTCCATAAATATATAATGTTAATTCTTTTAAAAGTTTGATACTTTTGTTTTAGGACTTGTACTTCACCTTCATATTTTATTCTGCCTTCTATCAGTGCTGACACAATGAGCACTGCTGCCTTCCGAGGACCTGCAACACAATAAACAGGAATAAAACAACCAAGTTATAAATACAACTGAAATGTTTCAAGCATTAATTAGTGCTCTCAAATCTGCTTATACAGTGGTACACCATTATCAAAGGGCAGTTAGTACCTGCACACCATTGTTCTCCACAAAAGCACTGTTAATAGTCTGCTTTTGGTCTTCTGACCCTTTGTCAACTCCTTACTTCTTATCTCTAAAACTGTATTTAAGATTGCATGCTTTGGTGCAGAGGGGAGGGGGGAGAGGGGGGAGAACCAAGATACATCATGTATAGGTACAGAATTAATGTAATGAATGTGACCATTGTATGTAGAATGTACCAATACATGTTCTTGGTTTAAAATAAAATTAAAAAAAAATAAATAAAATAAAATAAAATGCAGCCATGAAAATAAAAAAAAAAAAAAGATTGCATGCTTTGGAATGTATGTAAGAAGAAATCCATGTATTGCTATATGACTTCTTTAGGAACAGAACAGTTGACTCAAACCATATTAATTTACTTTGAAAATCCTTAAATAGCCAGATATGGTGACACGGGCCTGCAATTCCAACACTCTGGGAGGGTGAGGGGAGAACTGCAGTTTAAAATCCAGGCTGGGCAACTTAGAGACTAAGTGATATCTTGCCTCTAAATAGATATAGATAGATAGATAGACGGGGATGTAGCTCACTGTGAAGGCTCAGGGTTCTATCTCCAGTAATACAAAAAACATGCAAATGAACAAAAAATCAATAGTCTTATGACAGGATTTAAATGTTTGAATAGAGAACTGATATAAAGATACGCACATACCCATGTTTATAGCAGCATAATTCATAATAGCTAAATCTTGGTGGCAGCCTATATGTCCACCAACAGATGAATGGATTAATAAAATGTGGTATTTATACACAATGGAATATACTCTGCCATGAAGAAAGATAAATTTGAGTCATTGGTAGGAAAATGGATGCACCTTGAGAACATAATGTTAAGTGAAATAAATCAGACACACAAGCTTAAGTATCACATGGTTTCTGTTATATGAGAAACCCAAAATAAAAATAGAATTAAATTAAAGATATATAACAGGAAGTGGGGAGATAGATCTTTCTCAAATGGGAAGGGAATCAAGAGATGGAGGTGGGGAGGGGAAGGGGATGAAAAAAATTGAGATGCTTTATGTACATGTATCAACTCCACATAAGGAGCGTAAACATTATGTACTGCAAACATGTACTAACAAAAATTTTTAAAAATAGAAATGATGCAAAGTAACTGGAGTCTATTGAAATATATTCTACTTGACATTCTCAGTTCTTCAAATATGAAGATAGGAATTTATGAAAAACTAAATAAATCTCCTCAAAAGAATCAACAGTTCTTTTATCCAGTAATACAGAAGGAGTAGAAGGGAAAGCATCATCCAGGTCTGAGGTTTGTTGTGCCTGGTAGTAATCTCCATTCTTCTCCATAAATGTAAGACTAGGAAAAACACAGAACTGAGGAAAATATTCATTCATTGAACACTGTGGCATAATTAAAACGCTCCCGCGGGGGCAGTGATGACAGCATCTGCATGGCAGAGGACATTGCCACCTCTTTCCTAATGGTGCAGCGCTATACGCTAGCATAATGTGAGAAGTTCTAAGGTGCCTGATTCATCATGCTGGCTTGTAGCTGAGGAATTCAGTATGTCTACCAAGAAGGTCAGCAATATTTTTTCTAACAAAAAACAAACAGGTAAAATATATTGTGAGCACATATTTATATTTCCATTTTAAATTCATAACTAACCAAGTTTTTAAAAATTTACCTTCCACTAATCTTTCTCTTTTGGGTCATATAAAAATTTTTGACATGAAATGACACTATTAAAATTATAATTTGTTTTATTCCACAATGGACATAACGATCTCAGAATAATAAAAGCAGTATGGTGACCAACCCACTAATGTGATTTCTGAAAACAATTTATGCATTTTGGTGTGCTCTGCCTTTTGACATTAGTGTATACTCTATTTGCAGTCTTTCAAATGGATTCAGAATACTCCTTCTCTGTTTGGTTATGCAATCGACATAATACATATTTAGGTTCACTTATTTTGCTTTCTATTTTCAAATATTTAAAAAATATTTGACAATATTTACATAATTTTAAAACTAATTATACAAAACTAGGTGTATGTAGTCAAGTATAGCTTATTACTACTATTGCCCCCACTTTATTTCAATCATCCAGCTATATGATTATTCATTTTGAAAAGTTGCATTTTTTATGTTCAGAAAGAAATATCATATAGATGGTGGGAATATGAAATTCCAAGACTCATATCCTCACAGAAACATCAATTTGAACAATCACTATTCATGAAAATATCTTTATGAGCATTAACTAATCTCACTGAGAGATTTTGGAACCTAGGTGGAGTGTGCAAATAGGAAAGACACACTCATATCTGTTGGAAAGCCAGTTTCACATTATCTGTTTCACTCTGCTCCTTAGCTCCTTCAGCATAGTATGGCCACAGGTGCTCTTTGCAAAGGAGAAAAGGAGTAAAGTGAGGACTCAGTTTTGCTGTGAACACCAATACCAGGCTAATCCCAAGTGAAAACCACTGATAGGCCAACTCTCACAGATCCCATTTCAGGCTGGCCCCATGAAGACTGAGGCTCTAAAACCATGCCTGTGTCAGGTGGGCCACTGCTGAACCAGGTTCTAACCCAACTTCTATGGATGCAAACTCCAGCTCAACCCCTGCAGCGTGTGGTGTGAGGCTGGCACATATGGATAAAGGCTGTAAGCAAGCCCTCGTGATCCCAGAATCTAGGCTGGACCCTTCAAACACAAACCTCGGGTCTGCCCAATAGCAAGACCATTTCTGTTTCACCAGGCAATAGGTTAGACACTGGGAACCCAGGCTTGAGTTATGCCTCCAGAGTTCCACGTACTTGGTCCAGCCATATGGATCTAGATGCCAGGCTCATCACAGTAGGACTTGGCAGAAGTTGATCCCTCGTAGACATAAGACCAAGCCTGCATTCTTGACTAATTAGCCTTTGAAAGAAAAACACTCAAGGCCCTTTTCAGCATCAAATGGGGTCCTATGGACTTAGGCTTTTAGGTTGACCTCTGTGATCCCTTATGCTGAGCTTACCTGACAATGACAAGGCTCCAGGCCCATCTCCATGGAACTGGCTGTCAGGCTTCCACACTAAATTTCAGTGCCACACCTGCCCTCACAGCCTCATGACCATACATTGCCCCATCATCACACTCTACACCTGCGTGTAAAGGTCAAGGGTGAATTAGTAAAAAGTATTTCTGTAAGGAAACTCAAGACATGTTGAAAATGTGGTAGAGCCCATGTTAAAATCTAGGTCTCCTACTAACAAGTTCAAAGTTTATCTTTTGCCAGTTATTGCAGTTTTTTTTTTTTTTTTGGTTTTTTTTTTTGTTTTGTTTTTTGGTGCTGGGGATTGAACTCGGGTCCTTGTGCTTGCAAGGCAAGCGCTCTAACCACTGTGCTAAATCCCCAGCCCCTATTGCAGTTTTTATTAGTATTTCTTTGCGATATGGGCTGGAGATATAGCCCAGTGGTAGAGTACTTACACACATAATTACATTTGTTTTGTGAAATAGGTACACATACATATTGTATCTTGGCCACTTTTAATCCACTTTTCTCATCCTATCTTCTATCCCCTTCCCCAGGTTGCCTTCCTCATCTCCAAAAATTCTACCCTCAAGTTTTTTTTTTTTTTAAATAAACTTTCCTTTATTTTATTCTTTCAAGTATTTATATTTTGGGTATCTTGTATTAGACAAACTATGCAGAATAGTTTACCTTCTGTGTCTGAGATATTTTGCTTCCTGTAATGGTCTCAAAAATCATCCCTTTTCCTAAAAATAACTCATATTTATTTTTCTTTGTGTCTGAGTAATACTTGTACATGTAATATTATATATGTATGTGTGTATGTGAATTTTTGTTTTAAATTTTTCTTTTATTTCGTATTTATTTTTTTATTAAACTATGCTTGCCATACAATAGTAATTACATTTCTCTTGGGGAAATGGTACCTACATGTATCATATCTTAATCACATCTTAATAATTTTTATTCCTCCTTTCTCTTGCCATCCTCTCTTCTGCCTTTCTTACGTCTCTTTCCCATCTCCATAGAGTTTATGTCCCCATTGCAATCTCTTTTAGATTTTGCTCTTTGCATAATTTAAAAATTGGGCTACTATAGTAGAGAAACCATGTGATATTTAACCTTCTGTGCCTGATATATTTTATTTACTATAATGGTCTCAGGATCCATTCATTTTCCTGTAAATGACTCAAACGTGTCTTTTTTATACCCGCATAGTACTTCATTTTGAATATACACTGTATTTTATCTATTCATTCATTTGTAGATGGGCATATAGGTTGTTTCCACAATTTGGCTATTGGGAGTTTTGCTGCTATAAAAGGTAGAAGAAATATAGCTGGAAAAGGTAGAGCTGGGTCAAATGGAATTTCTACTTTTAGTGTTTTGGTGAATCTCCATACTTATTTCCATAGTGCTTATACTAGTTTACATTCCCACAAACAACCTAGAAGGATTCCCTTACCACCCCCAACAACCTTACCAACATTTGTAGCTTTTTGAATTCTTGATAATAACCATTCTAAGTGGAGTGAGGTGAAATCTCAAGGCTGGTTTATTTATTTATGTATTTTGTATCTTTTTAATGGCCAAAGACTTGGAACACTTTGCATGTATTTGGTGATCCCTTTTATTTATTCTTCTGATAAATGTCTATTCATTTCAATCGTCCACTTTTAATGGGTTGTTTATTTTGAGAGTTCTATTTTTTTGAGGTCTTTATGTGTTCTAGATATTAGTCCTCTCTTTGAGGATTAGCAAGGAAAACTTCTCCCAAGATACAGATTTTCCTCACTCTGTTGGTTGCTTCCTTTTCAGAAGCTTTTTAATTTGTTATAGTCCCATTTGTTGATTCTTCTTCTTTTATCTTGTGCAAATCTGTTTAGGAAGTCCTTGCCTATGCCTGTGTCTTCAGGATTTTTACCAATTTTTTTCTTCCAGCTGACTCAGTGTTTCCATTTTTTTTTTATCTAGGTCTTTAAATCATTTTTATTTGATTTTAGTACAGGGTGAGAAATATAGATCTAGTTCATTCTTCTGCACATGAATAACAAGTTTTTACAGCAGTGTTTGTTAAAGAAGTTATCCTTTCTCTGCTGGAAGTCATAGGCAATTTGTAAAAATCAGATGGCTGATGGTCTATGGAGTTGTTTCTTTATTCTATTCCATTGGTCAACATGTCTATTTTTGAGCAAGTACCATGTTTTGTTACTGTAGCTTTGTGGTGTATTTTGAATTCAGGGGTTGTAGTAATTCCTGCTTTGCTCTTATTCCTCAGGATTCATTGTTTATGCTGGGTCATTGCTGGTTCAATATACATTTTAGAATGTTTTGTTCTATTTCTACGAAAAGTGCCCATGGTGTTTTGATGAATTTGCATTAAATCTATATATCATGTTTGATAATATGGCCATTTGACAATATTGGTTTTGCCTATCCTACAAAGGATGTCATTCTGTTTTCTAATGTCCTCTTCAATCTCTTTTAGCAGCGATATAATTTTTACTTTAGAGGTCTTTCATGTAGTCATTTAGCTTAATTCTTAGGTATTTAGTCTGCAGCTACTGTGAATGTGTTTGTTTTCCCGATTTCTTTCTCAGTGGGCTTGAGGTAGGAATAGGGTGTGGCTAAGGCTGGCTGGCAAGGGAATGTGACCTGGGGGAGTGGCTCGGACCTGATGTCAGCCCTGGGGGAGTGGCCTGGACCTGACATCAGCCTGAGGCCTGATTTTCAAGCACCAGCCCTCAGGTGGACTGTAGGGAGTTCTCGTGAGAGTCCATGGGAACTCCATTCCATAAATAGAAGCAACACCAGACACTTGCTCTCTTCTTTTCTATGGAGCCATGAGGGAGGGGGCTTTCTCTTTTCCCTCCCATGGAAGATGATGGCTGTGTCAAAGCACCACTGCTATCATGCCTTATAGGCCCAGTACACATTTTGCTGTGTCTATTGTTATGTTCAACCTTCTTTTTCTTCTTTTCTCTATACTTTTAAATAAAACTTTATAACTACTTTTTGCCCCCTTCATTCAATTATTTGCTTGAGGAGGGGAAGAACCCAGGAATATTGGAACCCACCTGATAACAGGCTGATTGTTGATATATAGGAATAGTGCTGATTTTTGCTTTTGTTTTTGTTTTGTATCCTACCACTATGGTGAATCGGCTTTCTAGTTTTAAGAGTCTTCTGGTGGTGTATTTTGGATTTTCTAAATAAGGGATCATGTCATTTAGAAGTAAGGATGTTTGACTTCTCCCTTTCTTAGTCAAATCTGTTTTAGTTCTTTCTCTTTCCTGATTGCTCTGGGTAAAGTTTCAAGTGTTATATTAAACAGGGGTGTTGAGACAGGACAGCCTTGTCTTCTTTTTGATTTCAGAGGAAATGCTTTCAGTTTTTTCACATCTAGTTTGATGTTCTTAGTGAGTTTGTCACAAATGGCTTTTATCAGTATAAGAAAAGGTTACCCTACATATATTTTCATCAGAGATTTTATTGGGAAAGCATGTTGCATTTTTGAAAGGCTTTTTCTGCACCTATTGTGATAATCATGTGATTTGTATTTTTATTTCTGTTTATGTGGTATATCATATTTATTGATTTACGTACATTAAACTATACTTGCATCCCTAGGGTGACACCAACTTAGTCATGATGTATGATCCTTTTAATGATAAGTTGACCCTGTTTGTGAGTATCTTGTTGAGTATTTTTATATCTATGTTCACTATGGACATTGGATTGTAATTTTTCTTTTTGCTGTTGAGTCCTCATCTGACTTCAGTATCAATGTAGTGCTCTCATCAAGGAATGAATTCGGCGGTCTTCTTTCCCTTTAAAGTACATGGAAGAATTTGAGGAGTACCCTGAAGTTGTAAAATTTAGCAGTGAATCCTCCAGGTCCTGTGTTTTATTTAGATCACAGGAATTTCACTAGTGCCCAAGTTTCATTGTCAATTACTGGTCTGTTCAGGGTTTTTATATTTCCTTTACCTAGCTTTGGTAATTTATATTCATCTAAATTTATATTCATATTCATTAACATGAAATTTATATTTATCTAGTTCTTCTACATTTTTAATTTATTAGAAGAAGTTTTCAAAGTAGTTTCTCATAATTTTCTGGATTTTGGCAATGTGTATTTTATTGTGACTTCATCTTTCTGTATTTCTAGTTGCATTGATACGGATCTTCTCTTTCCTTCTTTTGGTAGGATGGCTAAGAGATAATTTTGATTATCCTTTTGAAGAATAAACTATTTGTTTCATTAATCCTTTGCATTTTTTTAAAATCTAAATTTTATTAAATTCCACTTGGATCTTTATAATTTCTTTCCTGTTACAAGTCTTGTACTCACATTGCTCTTGTTTGTATAGGACTTTGAGCTGCATCATTAGGTTATCTATTTGGGATTGCTTTGTTTTACTGCAGTGGGGATTTGGAGCTATAAACCTCTCTGTAGAACTTCCTCCTTTGTGTCCCATAGTTTATAGTATGTTGAGCTGCCATTGTCATTTGATTCACAGAAACTTTTAAATTTCTGACTTGATTTTTTTCTGTGACTTTTTGATTATTCAAATATATAGTACTTAATCTTTATGTGTTTGTGTAATTTTTGTGGTTTCCTGTGCAATAAATTTCTAGTTTTATTGTGGTATGATCTCATAGTATGCAGGGCAATATTTCAGTTTTCGTGCATTTATTTAAGCATACATTATGGCCTAAGATGTTGTCTATTTTAGAGAAAGTTCCATGTGCTGCTGAGAAAAATGTATATTCTGTTGTTGTTGTTGTTGTATGAAACACTCTATAGATATCTGCTATGTCTATATGTTTCATGGTGTTGTTTATCATTTGTTTGATGGTATTTCCTTGTTGATTTATTTTTTCCTATTGACCTGCATACCTGTGAGTGGGATATTAAAGTCTTTCATTACAATTGCTTTGATGTTTATCTGACCTTTTATTTCCATTTGTATTTATTTTATGAATTTGGGTGTGCCAGCATTTGGTGCATGTATATGTACATTTGTTATCTCTTCCTGTAGAATTTTTTCCTTTACCAGTATGTATTGACCTTCTTTATCTCCTCTAGGCACTTTGAAAACAGAATGCCTCCTCCTGCTTGCTTTCAGGTTTCTGTTGCATGGAGTATTGTTTTCTCATCCTCATTTTCAGTCTGTATTTCTTCATAGCTAAGGTGTGTCTCTTGTAGTTAACGTTTACTTGTTTTTGGAGGAGATTGATCAAATTTGCCAGTCTGTGTCTTAAGGCTGGGGAATTAATACTGTTTACCTTGATAGTTATCACTGAAAGGTATTAACTGAATTTTGTCACTTCATTATGTTTCCATTGCTGATTCCTTTATTTTTCCATTTGCTTAACTGCTCGACCTATATTATATATTCATGCCTTTAGGTATTTTGGTGTTATTGGTTTTGCCGTCTCTGTCTAGGATTTCTTTGAATATGTTTTGTTGCACTGGTTTGGTGGTCATGAATTTCTTAAGGTGCTCTTTTTCACAGAAAGTCCTTATTTCTCCAGTTCCTTGGGAGGGAGCGCTGCGGTCTCCAATTTTGAAAGATAGTTTTGTAGCATATCTTAAGGTGAGCTAAAAGTTGTTTTGTGGAGAGATTGGAAAAGCTTCAATCACTCAAGGCTGTTATGTTTTGTCTTGAGGAAATTGATGCTATCTTGTTGAGTTTTCTTTATTAGTTTCTCAATATTTAACTGTTTGTAGCATTCTCTCTTTGTGTTGTTTCAGGTATTTTAAATATGATGTGCCATGGAGAAATTCTTTTCTGGCCATGTTTATATTTTTCTAGTATGTTTTCTGTAAAGAAATTATTTATACTTTTTCTGTCATCTTCTAATGTTTCCTTAATTTCTATAATTTGTATGTTTGCTTTTTTAAGTCACCTAGCAGTTGATGGATCTTTTCATGTTTTCTTTTTAAGCACATGAACTGCTACATCACCCTTGTCTTCTAATTTTGACACTGTCTTCTCACATTGGTCATTTCTGCTATCTGTGTGTTTGATAGAATTTTTTATATCTTGGATTTCAGCCTGATTTTTGTCATAATCTCTAATTCTTTACTAAAATTTCTATTCATATTTTGTATCATCTTGTTTAATTCAGTGAGGTGTTTTTGTCTTCTTTAAGCTCATTGATCATTGTATGAAGTCATTTATCTGTTTATTTACATCCTCTTTGAGCTCACTGAAGATCTTATAGATCACTTCATTTCTTCTTCTATCTTTTCAAACATTTTGTTTTGTTAAATTTCCTGCACTTCAGTGCCTATGAGATCACCTTCTGGGCAGTTAAGAATTTTTGGAGGCATCTTATTACCTTGTTTTCTCATGTTTCTCTTATTTTTTTGCTGAGATTTGAGGATCAGTTAGGGTAGAAAAACTTATATCCTTATGGTGGTAATCATTTCAGAGAGTGTATAGGTCCCTTTGATGTGATTTTGTCTTTGGTTATATTGTAGTATTTATATACCTCTTCAATCTACTTAACATAAGAGAATAAGTCTTATTCCCTGTGTGGCAAGGAGAGGACCACTACAACTTTATCAGCATCTGGAGAGCCAACCATAAATCAGCCACGTAATTTGAAACTTGTCTTTAAAATTTTAACCATTTTTCAAATAACCAAGGAGACTGGTGACCGGCAGTTTGGGATGTAGAGAAGGATGGACGTGAAAAGGAAGAGGAAGATATTGTTTGAGAAAGAAAGAAAGGAATAAAGAAAAAAAACCTTAAAATGAAGGAAAGAAGAGAGATAAGACTTTATTGACATTATTCTTATATCTGAAGTTAAGGGCTGGTAGAGAAAGGGTTTGAGAGAATATATGTGGTTTGGGAAAAAAAGGGAGGGAGAAAAGTATAATTGGTAATTGAAAGAAGTTGTGAGAAGGTCAGAGACAATGCTGATAGAAAGGTTGTGTTTCAGTCTGTTACACACCATTTTGGGTGAGGGATGCCCTCATTTGCTCATGAATGATACTATTCAAGCTAAATCAGTAATTAATTCTTATTCTCCTTTTCACATATAAAGCACTACATATAGATGAAAGGAAAAAAAGAAAGAAAAATAAAAAGAAAGAAAGACAGACAGAAAACAAATTAAAGCATTCCTTCAGTCTGTTGTGTATTCCAGACAGAATTTAATCAGTGTGCTCTTCCCTGTTCACAATGGTGAAGCTTCAACTTGCAGGAGGATCCAGATGGACTGCTCTACTTACCTTTTTCTCTCTGCATGTAGGGCTTTTTTTACTATCAGGCTCACTCCTGTGGGGCTGGCTAGCTGGAGATGTTTTGCCTCTGTTTTATGATCAGATACCTTCAACTGTGTCACAAGTTGGGAAGCTGCAGAGTGGCTGTTTAAGTGCCCACTCTTCCATTGATTTCTGAAAGGAGCTTCTTGAGCTCTATCCCCTTACCTGCAATAGCTTCTGTCTGCTTTTTCTGTACCACTTTTGCTTGAGTGTGCCCTGCAACCCCTTTGCTATGCAACTTTTCATCAGTTCTCCACCAAGCCAAACTCTCTGACTGTGCTCTTCAAAAAGACACTATCCAGCCTGCAAAGTCTGTGGTGGATATGGCTCACAGTGCTCAGCAACTTTTGGCTGGGCTTAGAAATGTTCATGATTTCTTTTGCTGTGCAAAAGCTTTTTAATAGCATGTGGTCCCAAGCACTGATTCTTTGTATTGTTTCCTGTGCAGTCTGGGTTTTGTTCATAAATTTTTTTCCTACCCCTATGTCTTCGAGGGTTCTTCCTATTCTGTTCTCCAGTAAATATAGTGTTTCTGTTTTAATGTTTAGATCTTTGATCCACTTTGATTTGAGTTTAGTACATGGTGAGAGACATATATCTAGTTTTAGTTTTTGACATGTGGTAAGCCAATTTTTCCAGCACTATTTGTTAAATAGGCTATCCTTTTTCCAGTGAGGGTGTTTGGCTCCTTTGTCAAAGATGAGGTATTTGAGTGTGTTTGGGGTTGTTTCTGTATCCTCCAATCTATTCCATTGATCCTCAGGTCTGTCTTTTTGCCTGTACCATGCTGTCTTTAATACTGTAGCTTTATAGTATAGTCTTAGGTCGGGGACTGTGATGCCCCCTGCTTTTCCCCTGTTGATTAGGATCGTTTTTGCTATTCTTGGTCTCTTGTAGTTCCAGATGAAATTCACGATTGTCCTTGCTAATTCTTTGAAGTATGTTAGTGGTATCTTGATTGGAATTGCGTTGAATCTGTATAGTAGTTTAGGAAGTATAGCCATTTTCACTATGTTGGTTCTTCCTACCCAGGAGCATGGGATGTCTTTCCATTTTTTGATATCCTTTTCAATTTCCTTTTTTAGAGTGCTGTAGTTTTTGATGTAAAGATCTTTTACTTCTTTTGTTAGATAGATTCCTAAGTATTTTATTTTTGTGTGTGCAATTGCGAAAGATATATCTTTTGTTATTTATTTTTTGGTGGGTGTATTATTTGTGTATAGGAATGCTATTGACTTTTGGGTGTTGACTTTGTATCCAGCAATGCGACTGAATTTGGTTATTAAATCCAGCAGTTTTTTGGTGAAGTTTTTTGGGTCTTCTATGTAGAGTATCATGTAATTCACAAATAGCGAAAGTTTCACTTCTTCCTTTCCTATTTTTATTCCTTTTCTTCTTTCTCTTGTCTAATTGCTCTGGCTAATGTTTCTAGAACTATGTTGAATAATAGTGGTGACAGTGGGCAGCCTTGTCTTGTTCCAGATTTTAGTGTGAAAGTTTCTAATTTCTCACCATTTAGTGTAATGTTGGCCATTGGTTTGTCATATATGGCTTTTATCAGATTTAGATATACACCATCTATTCCAAATTTCTGTAATGTTTTTATCATGAATGGGTGTTGGATATTGTCAAATGCTTTTTCTGCATCTATTGAGATGATCATGTGATTTTTGTCTTTCACTTTGTTGATGTGGTGTATTACATGTATTGTTT
>PVJO010032310.1:0-13320 GCA_004026905.1 Hystrix cristata
AGAAAATGGTATTAACAAAATAATTTTACTAAACGATATTACATTATTGAAGGGCTTTCAGAGTGTAAGTACCACACATGTAATTCAATTTAATACTCACAATACTTGTTTGAAATAGTATCTTGAAATAGACTGTGGTGTATATGTGATGTGCCCCTCAGATACTTTCTTAAGAAATCCTTATTTCTATCGCCATTGCCTACGGTGTGGCTGGATGGTTCATGCCAATAACTACAAAAGGCCATGGTTGTCCTTCCTGGACTGGGCAATTTTTGTTCTAGGAGTCCCCACCGGGCTGGCAATCCTATCTGCAGCAAAGTCTTGCTGTGAGTTTTTGTCAGATCATCCTTCCTTAATTTTGTTTTCATTGGTGTTACCCCCAATAGCATTTTGTATTTCTTGACCCGTGTTGGCTTCTGCCTCCCACAGTAGCCACATCAGAGGAATGGGCAAACCTCCCACTAGTGCCATGGGGTATGTGACAGTTAATTTTTTGCGTTAAATTCACTGAGTCACAGAGTGCTCAGATAATTAGTTAAACATTATTGTAACTGTCAGGGTTATTTTCCTGATGAAATTAGCATGTGAATCAGTAGACTGAGTAAAAGGATCTTGCTACCCAATGTGGGAAGGCTTCATCCTATTGATTGAAGGCCTGAAGGGAAGAAGATGGCAAAGGGAAGGGCAATTTTCTCTCTGTATCACTCTGCTCTTCCATGACCCACCTCGAGACTGTTTCCACTGCTGCAGCGCTGACATGTCTTCTCCTGCCCTCAGACTGACACCATTCACAATCCAGTTCTCACATTTTCTTCTTGTATTATGACTTGTCCGATGATTCTCTTCATCCTCGGTCCTCCAGACTCAGCCTGGAAGTTAGAAATTTCTGAGTCATTGTGAAGGTTCATTTTAAGTGATTTTGAATGTGCTGTGTTACCCAGACATTTAGCCAAACTCCAGTCTAGGTGGTTCTATGAAGGCATTTCTTAGAGAAGATTAACATTAAAATCAGTGATTTTAATGAAAGTAAATTAGCCTCCACACTGTGTTTGGGCCTCAAACTGATTTAGTGCCTGATTCCAGATTCTCGTGTACAATAAGGGAAGAATTGCAAGTGTACACCCGGATGGCAAAAGAGAAGGCAGCTACAATTAATGAAGCTAATAGAGAAGGTGTGCTCAGAGCAAGTGGCTTCATGCCAGCAGAAATTAAAGGGTGGCAGGAAAGATGAAAGAAGTGCCAGGGAAAATAGGGAAAAAAAAGGTAAGTCAGACTTCGGGATTTAAAAGATGCGTACCCCGCCCAGGGCATCTTTCCTTGGCTCTCTCTGGATATGATTGACAAAAACGATTGACAGGGTGCTAAGTTATGTCCAGGGTGTCTAGTGCACATGACTTTACCATAATTTACTCAATTTTAATTACATGCATGATGTGCAGTCCCTGTGAACAAACTGTTAATGAATTTTGAGTAGGGAAAAGGTTATTGTAGGTCAAACTACTGTATCTAATACCTGTGTGCTCTGGCTTGGAGCTTCAGAAATTATCCGGGTCTTTATATCTGCTTCTCATGGGACAGTAGAATGAAGAGTAGCCCTGGGGTGTGTCCACGTTGAGGTGAATAGAGGGGAATTGGTCCCGCCACCCCACGTGTGCTATCTGAACAAATCCGATCTGTTGGAAACATGAAAGGAAAAGATGGAGGTCGCCTGAGGAGCAGGTAACTCTGCCTCCAGCTTACCTTAGGATTCAAACTGTAATTTTAGCTCTTCCCTGAGTCTGCCGAGTGTCAACCTGCCCCACAAATTTCATACTCGCCGGCCCCCAAAGTCACATGAGCCGATTCCTTAAAATACATCTCTCTCTATGTCCATATCCTACTGGTTTTTGTTGCACGGAGAGCCCAAACACAGCCTCCATATTATTGTGATACAGCTATTAGGACAAGTTCTTGTAGACAAGATTATATAAGCTTTAGTAATGTTTATGTGATCTTTTGTAAAAAACACACACACATACGAATGCACATTCATACATCACACTCACAATGAAGGGAAGAAAAGAGGGAGAATGAACATATATGACATCTTTATCCCTCACCGTCAAATACCACTGTCCATGTCTGTATTAATATTGCTTATAGTGCATTATTTGGGAAGCATAATTTTAAAATAGCAGCTTCATTGCTTTGGTAATCTAATTTTTGTGTTTCTTTGGTACTCCTGCTTTTGTTATTTCTCTTATTGGTTTTCTTTATTTTTATTTTCCGAACAATTTTTGTTCCAAAGAATTTTAATGAAATGTTCCAGAATACATGTGTAATGCAACTGTATTAACAGGAAAAAAAAAAAATCAGATGTACCATAATTTTTTAAAAGTGAAGATTAACTTTTGGAGATACCAATTCCACTCTTCCGTCCTCTTCAGACTTCCAGCATTTCCTTTATGGCTAACCCTCTACTAATTATAATTAAAATAGGGAATACAAGAACTTTGGTGAAAAGAAAAGCAAACAAACAGACAGACAAACAAAAACCGATGGCATGTAAGAAAGAGTACCATTCTCCTTGGGTGGCTGTTTCCGGGCGCCGAGTAGGAGGCTGCTGAGCAGAGTGTAGGGTGGTGCCGTTTGGGTTTTTCGTCCCGTGATGGTGCTGGAGGCCGAAAGTCTCCAGGCATCACTCTCGGTCCCCATCCAGCAGCCCCAAGGGGTCTCCCTCCTGCCTGAGAATACTTCCACACAATTTGGTCACTCCTCTTTCAGCTCATCCAGGACCTCAGTGTTCCTCTCAGTCCCTTTCAAGGAGTATAGCAGACGGGCAGCACTTCGCTGGGTGCTGGAGGAGACTCGGAGGTAGAGAACACATTGTCACATGATTCGCACAATTAGCAGTAACTGTAGGACCCGCCTTCTAGTCCGTGTGACTGACAGGGCATGATGGCTGACTGCGTAGAGAAACGGACACATATCTTCTCCCCAAACGTCAAGTTGCTGAGGTGAATAACAGCTAGTCCGCAGCATTCCCATCATCCCTCTCCGCCACAGTGGCCCGGCTTGCTTTGCACGAACTTCGCCTTCTTCTCCATGTTGCCACAAAAGCAGAGGTCACAGATGACTTCGTGACTGTATAGATTAGGTAGATCCAAGCTGTAGAGCATGAGCACTGGGTTGTCAGCAGGGGCCAGACTTTTATAACTTTTTATGTTCCTGTAAAACCTGAGCAAATCAATACTTGTCATTTGCATACCTCTCTTTTTTTTCCTTTGATCAGATTTTGTCAAATTATCTTTGAAATGTGAATTTGACTACTGAGATTAAAGAAAAAAACCTAGTTCCAGGACAATTGCATAGTTACTCCTCCAGTTAGCACAAACTATGATTCAATTTTAATAGCAAACATTGGCTAAATTTCGTTTCATCATAACCCAGAGTGAAGTGATGTCATACATTTGTACGCAGTCCTGTTTTAGGTTTCTACTCATATTATTCGAAGCATGATTTTTATGTAATGTAATGAAGTTCAGGTAATGTATAAGTGAAGATTAACAATATGGAACATTTCATAACTTGTGAAAATTATATTTATGGAGGTAAATTGCCTATCCTAGTTCCTTGCAGATAAAAATATAATAATATGCAGTTTTATTCCTGACAAGGACTGTATAGAACTCAGATGACCAAGAAATACAACTTTGAAATCTGAAGAGTCTAAAAAAATTTACTGGCAGCGGAAAGCTGTCAAGTAATAAAGAGCTTTGTAACCAAAATTTAAGAAGCCAGAGAAGGAAAAAGTTCAATACTTGGCAGTGTTAATCACTTTTAACAGGGCTTGAGTGAAAGAGAAGCAGAGAAACTCAGTAACAATCTGTTAATAAGAATGTAGAATACTTAAAAGAGCTCCCAGGAGCCTATCAAAACAGAATACAAAATCAAAGTTTAATGTTTTCAAAAGTTGAGGTGGCAAGAAAACTAGTTTACTTGGGAAATATAAAGAAAATCACTCTAGAACAAGGATATGTTAGCTTAAGAAAATATTTCACAAAAGGTCAAAGATTTGAAAATAGTTCAATGCCTGAATAATTAGATGAGGTCCTTTGTTAGTAATACACCCATATAACATTAACTTTAATCAACTTTTGAGTAAGATAATGTTGTCCAAATCCTCAAATTATCTGTAGAGTTTCATATATAATTCTGATAATCAAAACAATGAGACATATATAAATACATATGAACTGTCACTAAACCAAGTGAGAAAATGAAATCTCCAAGGGTTTATTTATCTCTCTCTACACAGCTTTATGCATGTTTTATATAATAGACACAACCATATAGGTATATATATATATATATATAGGTAAGCTATAAAATAATTTTATTATTATGTTCGAAGTGATAACTGGCAAGATAAAGTTTTTAGGCAGAAAATGATAAATTGTTAAATAGTAGTTAAATAGGAATTCCCAAACTGAAAATAATAACTGTAATTCATAAATGAGTGGGTAGATTTCACAGAATTTAAAAAGTTGAACCATGAATTAGTAGCATGTAAGTAGATCAAAGAATGTATATACTTGTGAGTTCAGGCAGATGATTATATAGTTAATACAAAAAAAAAAAAAAAGAAACACACAGATGATGATCCAGGCAGCAGAAATGACCTTGTGCTCCTTGATAAAATGAGAGGTACGTGGGACATAAGGATTACTTGAAGATATAATGATATACTATTTTGAAAATATACGACAAATTAAACAGAAAATATTAAACTGACAGCTGAAGGCTATATTTGCATTATTCACATTACATGAGTTTCCACAATAAACAGTAACAGAATATAATTTCATAAATCGAGATTGAGTTTACTTCTCAGGAAGAGCACAACTGAGGTGGCATACAAGGGAAAGTAAGAGAATATTCTTAGTTTTATGAGAATGTCTTATTTGATCAACCTGTTCACTTTATAATTCACTAAGCTGTAAACTTACGATGTATGCACTTTTTATACGTACCTTATGCATTAATACTATTAAGCACAAAATATTTTATTATAATTACTACTTTTAAACTTGAAATCATTTAAATATATGCAATTGAAATCATCAAAATCTTATGTCTAGAGCATCAGTAAAAGAAATATAAATGGTGAACTACTATTGCTCATTTATTTCTTGTTCCACAAAAAATTAGGCATTTTTTCCTGGTAATAATCTGATATCAGTTTAGGAGCAATTACTTTTACTTTATTCTTACTTGAGTACTCTGACTCTCCAGGATCCATCAAGAGCAATTGCCTCACAAGATTCAGCAAAATCTTTGAGATTCTTGCCTATGTTAAGAAACAAACCTCCAAGACTTCATCCCTTTATTCCTCAATTCTAAGTCCATCTGCCCTGTCCACATTTCACCTTCATGTAGCAAGAAAATCCACAAGTATCATCTTGTCTGTCTTTGAAAAACTCACAAAAGTCCATAGTGAAAAATACGTGTGTGGTGTCAAGAAATTACATTTTAGGGAAAGCTTTGTAACTTCTTTCAGAATTTAAGTGATAATTAGGTTTAGAAAAGTCTAATCTCAAAATAATTACAGTAGTTTAACAATCTTCATTAACACTTTAGTATCAGATCTTGACCTTAGGTGTTCAAAAGAAAATCAGAAGCTAAACAGATGAAATTATCAGTTGTATATTGTAGAACAAAATAAGACAAAAGCTACTTTATTGACTTTTTTCTATAACATGTTTGATATAATTCTTAAATTGTTTTCAATACAGTTTAAGTTATTAGTGATATGAATGTTAACTAAACGTGAAAAGGTCCAAAGTTATTTTTTGTTGTTCTTTGTGTGGAGGAAAATGGTACGTTTAGAAGACAATCAACAAGATGAGATCAGCTTGTAAATCCAGATTCTCTTTTCGTTATGCAGAGTGTGTATTAACCACTTGAGATTTGGATAAAAAGGGTTTCTGATTCTTCTATTCTCATTTAGAGGTAATTGCTTTAGTAACTGACACTCCAGTTTGTCTTCAGAAAATCAGCTTTCTAAATTAGTTGCCCCTCGGAGGTCCTCCAGTGCACACAGTGTCAAGGTTAATGGAAACTTATTTGCGTCAAAAGAAGAAATTCCATCTTTTTTAAATTCCATGCCTGGCTACTGACAGATATTTAATCTCTTTATCTACATTAATCATTTGGTCATCAGAATTGCAGGAGTACAAGTGAAAGATTTCCTCTCTTCGTCATCCAAAGATACAGAACTTTCTTTAAACAGTTGGTCAACATAAAAAGTCTTCAAAATTATATTTGTATAATAAAATGATTATTAAAGTATCCTCACATATTCATAGCAGGATCTTATTCTAACATTGTTATTTAAATTATATAATGCATTCATTTAGCCATTTCCTTAAACAAATGAACTACACTAATATTATGAATCTTTCCAAAATAATTGACTTGATTTGAAATGTGTGCCAAAATAAACCTTTAATAGTTGTAGGGATGATTGCTCCTCAAGATTCCAACTCATTTTTACTCCCTTGTTTTGGTCAGGATTTTGTAGTGGAATAAAATTAAGTATGTGAACTCGATAGCTCTTGAACGCTTTTACAGAAACTTAGTATCCAAATCAAATATGGGTATTTTAAACTGCATAATTATATATCTGGAAAAGGCAGATTGACCCCTGTACTAATCCTTTGAATCACTGTGTTCTTGGTTTTCCTGTATCTGATTCTATATCTAAGACTCTTTTCTCTCTAATTTATTTTAATAATGACTACTAATATAATTTGCTTTCACAATGTTTTGAAACTTTATTACGGTACATGGTATTGTAAAATTAAAACATTATAAAAGAAATTTAACAATCCTCGGATAAGTGTGAAAACAGACCTTTGAGTCCAAAGTACACAGCTAATCTTAATTTACTGCTGTAATTTTTATAGTCCTTCAACTAACAATGCATAAAAGTCGCTTTTCATAGTCACCCAACATATTGATTAAGCTACCTTGACGATGAATAGACATGGACAATCCATGTAATCTTGTGCAACAATTTGACTACTGATGCAAACTAAACATTTAATGAAATCATTATGTTAATATAGTTTATGTTTTTGCTTTGTTTTGTTTTGTTTTTTCCTGTGTAAAATTTTCAAGGTACATATCCAGGCAAAGTAACAGTGGCTATTCTTTCAATGACACAAAACATTTTAAAATATGAAATAAGCTACCCAATTTCTATTTATAGAAACCAAAATTATGTAATTTCTTTCATTTATGAATGTCGTTTCACTCATAAAAGAAAACTATTTTTTCCTCAGAAAATTTTGATGCTCTTGTTTTGCATATGAATAAATTGTCTATTTTAAAAAGATATTTAGCTACATGAAGAAATGTGAGGTGATGAATTCCAAAACTTGTGTTTTGAATAGTAACACCCTTTTAAAATTATACAGTGCTACGTCAGGGAAAAATATTGAAAATTGTTTCAAAAATTCTTAGAATGTATTGATTGTATACTTAAATAAGAGGATAATGAAATGACTACTTGAGTTTTTCCTTTTGTTTGAAGAATAGACTGATGACATTTAGAAAATCGTTCAACAGTTAAAATGATTTATCTTCTAATTCTGAAATCAGAGAGGGAAAATTCTAGGAATTACTGTTGGAAAATCATGACAGCTTATTCAAATGTGGAGTTGGGATTTATGCTGTGTAGCATTATGTGACTACTTGTGCAATCGGAAAGACGTATTTGTACTTGAATGAGAAGTGGGCACTGGCCATTCATGAATCAATATTTAATTAACTATTTAATGAGTGACCTTCATATAGTAGGGAGAAAAGAAGGCAAAAGATCTGAATATTTGAGATCTTTTTTCAGCCCAGTGACATCTAAAGAGGAATGGAAGTTCCATGTGTGGCCGTGACCCTGGTTTCCTAGGCAAGGGCTTGTCACAGCAAGCATCAGTAGTGGGTCTTCTGAGGCTCTCATATCCCGACATGTGGAAAATGGAGTGAGGAACCCAGGGGGACCATACTCTGTCATTTCATCTATCTTCGCACAATTTGGAGACAATTGGATTAGAAAGAAGTGCTGTGCTATTTTACCTACACAGAGTCTGGCCCTATCAGTCCATGAACTACGGAATCATATGTGAAGTTGGAGTGGCAGGGAAGGTAAATGAGAAGTCAGAAAATTAGCATTCTTAGGCTCTTTCATTTCCATCTCTTAATTATCTGGAGCATGAAGGCAAATCTACAGTGCCATATAACTGGTAATGTCTGACTTTAATGAAGTATACAATTCGTGACCAAAAGTATGGTGAATACTTAAATTAAAAAATAATTATTAAAGTAAAAGACACAGGTGAAAGATGTTAAGTGCTTGTCATATCATAGTAACAATGGAGAAGATAGTTTGTCATATTTTAGTGCTCAATATACTATATATTAACTATAGATAAAAATGTAAAACAGGCCTGTGTCATTTACTCATCTTGCATAACTGAAATTTTATACATATTTTATACCATTTATACCTTTTTCTCTCTCCCTAGCCCCTGAAAATAGTTCTATAAAACTAAATAGTCTAGGAACTTTATGTAAGTCAGATTATGCAATATTCTTTCCTTCTGGACTGTGTTATTTCACTTTGGTAATATTCTTCAACTTGTGACAAATGACAGGATTGCCTGCTTTTTTAAGGTCGAATAAGATTCTGTGGCGTGTACACAGCATATTTCTTTATTCATTCACTTATCAAAATACCCTTAAGTAGTTTCCATAGTTCGGCTACTATGTATTACGCTACCCTATACCTAGAAGTGCACATATATTTTTGAGGTCCCATTTTTAATTTTCTTGAATATATGCACAAAAGTTACCCTGTATGGCAATTCCATTTTGAGTCTTTTGTACAACTACCATGCAGTTTTATATACTGGCAACACCATTTTACATTCCCAGGCAAAATTGTACAAGTTTACATCATTCCAATGTCTCCACGTCTTCACCAACACCTATTATGTCTCTCTTTCTTTGTCATTATTGTTTTATTTGACAATAGTCATCCAAACCTGTGAGGTGATGTCTCACTGTGGATTTTGTTTGAATTTTCTCACATGTAGAGAGTCCATTTCTCTGAGAGACACTTTCAGAATTGAAGTCTCATCTTTTGCTCACGAGTCCACTACATAATATAAACTGGATACGAGATGTAATGAAAACAGTCAAAACATTCTTCAAGATTTGGGATTAATCATCCATGACAACTGTGGAAGCATATAATTGTTGATATTGAAACATTTAGAAGGAATATCACCAGCTACTTGAAATCAATGCGGATATTAGCTGCTCCCTGAATTCTGCTTAATCATATCTCCTTATTTACCATTTTTATTGAAACTTTTCTTATTGCAAGTATTTTGGAATTTTTACAGCTGTATTAGCACTTTCTTCTTCATCTTCACTCTCAAAAGCCAGTTTTTCAGTATAAACTAATATACAGATTATTCACCCTTCTATGATTATTATAGAAAAGAAGAATCTTCGCCAAGTACAAATGGTGATGAAAACCGTGAGGTCCTGCTTATATTTGAAATAGTAGTTTTGCTGCTGATGTTATTGTTATAGTCAAAAGTTTTCTCTTTCTGATTAGCCAACAAAATCTCTGTGGAGAAACAGCACGGCCTCCCACAGAAGCACTATATTTGATTGCTGTACAGTCACTTTGTTTGGAGTCCATCCTGTTATAAGTACTAGTAATTAGTCTTCCTGCTGAATCATATCTAATCTTTTGAACTGAAACATGCTTTGAAAAAAAGTTTCAAATTATATTCTCTGTGTCCACCTTGCTAAATGTTTTCCTGTACAGAACACAGAGATTTCTTCTTACAAAGTGATTAAATGTATTGGCATTAGTGCATGTGGCGGCATTTAATTGAATAATACTTTTTGAAAATTGAAATAAAATATTTATGGCAACAGAGAATTACTGAGTACTTAAATCTACTTGTCTCTACTTCAGTCCCTTTACAGAGACATACAAATCTGTAAGGTAAAAATAGTCCTTTGAATGCAAAACTAGAAAATGAAACAGAAGCCATAACTTTCCAAATGTTTTTGTTACCTAAAAAATAAGAAAAGTTTTTATCACAAACCATATCGCGAGCCAAACTAAATGGAAACACATCAATAGAAGGTTCAGAGTTATGTATATAAAGACAGGATCACTCACACTCTGGATTAAGAGTAACGTAACACAGAATTTTATTTCTAACAATAAGAAAACTCTCTGGTTGGTTTGCAAATTATGATGAAGCTTGTAGCCAAAGTTAGTGATCTATATCTCATAATTGATTTTATAGAGTCCTCCATAATTTACCCAGTAGATCTACTGATTTCCATTCTCCATTTAATCCCTTGTGGTGTATTATAGATAGATTCCAGGCTCTTGAGTCGCATGAGCAAAGAATTGCAAGGGTGCATCCAATGGTAAAAGGAAAACAGGCTGCATATATTGAAGACAATGGGAAGATGTACTCAGGTGGCAGGTCTGTGCCAGCAGAAACAGAAAAAGTGGTGTTAGGGCAGCAAGGAAATAAGGAGCACACAGATATAAATCAGACTCTTGGATTTTTTTTTCTAACTTTTATGTATACATGTTTGCAGTACATAATGACTACATTCACTGTAGAGGGTTGATACATGTACAAAACACATTTAAATTTCCTTCTTTTCCCCCTCTTTTTACCCTATTTTAATTTTTCCAGCATCAAATTCATTTATTTATGATTTATAAAATTAATTATCATGTATATACATATATAGCCTGACTAATAGGCCAAAAACATATAAAACTCATGAGACAATTATACTAAGTCAAGGTGTACTTTTAGATATACTTTCCACACTAGATTACAGTACCTTTTTTTTCTTTTACTTTTTGCCTGTTATGTATTTTATTTTCATATATATATATATATATATATAGAGAGAGAGAGAGAGAGAGAGAGAGTCTATTCATTTCAGATGCCTATTTTTTAATTGAGTATTTAAATTTAGAGGTTCTAATGTTTTTAGTTCTTTACATATTTATATATTATTTCTTATGCAACTGGGGTTTTGTACACAAAGTATTTGCCTCTGCCTATGTCTTCAGGGATTTTACCTATTTTGTCTTCCGGTACATTGTTTTTGTTCTACTCTTTAGGTCTTTGGTCCATTTTGATTTTAGCTAATTGCATGGTAAGAGACACGTCACTAAGTCCAACCTTCACTGGGTGAATAGCTACTTTTCCCAGCACCATTTGTTAAAGAGACTCTCTTTCCCCCAGCAAAGGGACTTGGCCCTTTAGTAAAAAATAACTTTCCTGCGTGTGCCTGGAGTTGTTTTGGTATTTTCTGTTCCGTAGATCCACGAGTCTGTTTGTTTTTTCCAATGCCATGCTGTTTTTATTGCTGTAGCTTTGTAGAATAATTTGAAGTCCAGGACTGTGACGTCCCCTGTCTTGCCCTAGTTGAGCAGAAGAACTGCTTTTTCTATTCTAGGTCTCTTCTGGTTCCATATGAATTTTAGGATTGCTTTATCCAGCTCTAAGGAATCTTGCTGGCATTTTGATTGGAATTGCCTTAAATCTCTATAACAGATTTGGAAGTATGGTCATGTTGACTATTTTGGTTCTTCCTCTCCAGGAACAGGGATAGCTTTCTATTTTCTGATGTCCTCTTAGATCTCCTTTTTCATCATACTATAGTTTTCATTGTAGAGGTGTTTCACTTCCTTGGTTAGTTTAATTACTTTGTATTTCATTTTTCTTGATACTATTATGAAGAATAGTGTTTCCCTAATTTCCCTCTCAGGAGTTTGTTGTTGGTGTACAGGAATGCTATTGATTTTTAAATGTTGACTTTATATTCTGCTGTACTACTGAATTTCGATATTAGCTCTAGGAGTCTTTTGATGGAGTTTTGGGGGCCTTATGTGTAAAGGTTTATATAATCAGCAAATAGTGATAGTTTAACATCTTCCTTTCCTTCCCATATACATTTTGTTGCTTTCTCTTGTCTTATTTTGCTAGCTAATATTTTGGAAACTATTAAACAAAAGTTGTTATAGTGGACAACCTTGTCTTGTTCCTGGTTTGGGAGCAAAAGCTTTCAGTTTCTATCTATCTGGTATGCTGTTGGCCATTGATTTGTCATAGATGGCTTTTACTGGGTTGAGATAAATACACCCTATTCTTATTTTGTTAGAGTTTTGTTTTATTTTTATCATGAATGGATGTTGGATTTTGTTGAATGCTTTTTCTGCATCTATCGAGATGATCATGTGATTTTTGTCCTCTCTTCTATCTATGTTGTATATTACATTTATTTGTTTGCATATGATGAATCATCTTTCTCTCCCTAGAATGAATCCTACTGGTCATGAAGTATGATCTTTATGATGATTTGCTGTATTGTGTTTTCTAGCATCTTGTTGAGGATTTTTGCATCTGGGTTCATTAATGAAATTGGGTTGTAGTTATTTTCTGGCCGGCTCCTTTTCTGGTTTTGGAATCAGGGTAATGCTTGCTTCTTGGAATGACCTTTGGAGTACTTTTTCCCTTTTAATTTTCTTAAAAAGTTTAGGAGTACTGGCATTAGATTTCTCTAGAGTTCTTGTAGAATTTGGCACGGAATTCTTCGGAAGCTTGGCTTTTCTTAATTGACAGTTTTTTGTTACTTCTTAAATTTCACTGATTTATATTGGTTTATTCAGGATTTTTGTATCTTCTTGGTTCTGCTTTGGTAGTTGTATGTACCTAGGAATCTATTCCTTTCTTCTGAATTTTCCATTTTAGGAAGAGTACAGTTTCTCAAAGTAGTTACCAATGAACTTCCAGGTTTCACTTGAATCTGATGTGATTTCATCGTTTTCATTTCTAATTGCGTGAATCTGGTTCTTTTCTTTCCTTATTTTGGTAAGATTAGCCAAGGGTGTATCTATTTTGTTTAATCTTTCAAAGAACCAAGTCTTGGATTCACTGATTCTTTGTATTGTGTTTTGAGTCCCATTTTCATTAATTTCTTCTTTGATCTTCATAATTTCCTTCTATCAGCTTTGTGTTTGGATTTTTCTTGTTTTTCTAGAAACCTGAGGTCCATCATCAGGTTATTTGTTTCAGTTTATTTATTTTTTCTGATGTGGGAATTCACCTGCTATGAACTTACTTCATAAGGCTGCTTTTGTTATATCCCATAGGTTCTGGTATGCCATACTGACATTATTGTTTGATTATAGCAACTGTCTATTTTCTTCTTTAATTTCAT
>PVJO010032311.1:0-13355 GCA_004026905.1 Hystrix cristata
TTTCCATAGTGGTTGTACCAGTCTACATTCCCACCAACAGTGGAGAAGGGTTCCTTTTTCTCCACAGCCCCTCCAGCATTTGTTATTGGCTGATTTGTTGATAATAGCCATTCTTTGTGGAGTGAGGTGGAATCTCAGGGTTGTTTTGATTTGCATCTCTCAAATGACCAGTGATGTTGAACATTTTTTCATATGTCTACCTGCTGTTTCTACTTCTTCATCTGAGAAGTGTCTATTCATTTCTGCTGCCCACTTTTGGATTGGGTCTTTAAATTTGGGGGGTCTGATTTTTTTGAGTTCTTTATATATTTGAGATGTTAGTCCTTTGTCAGAGGAATAGCTGGCAAAATTTTTTCCCACTCTGTGGGTTGTCTCTTCACTTTGTTGGTAGTTTCTTTTGCTGTGCAAAAGCTTTTTAACAAGATCAGGTCCCAGTTGTTGATTCTTTGTGATATTTCCTGGGCGACTGGGGATTTGTTCATAAAGTCTTTGCCTACACCTATGTCTTCAAGAGTTCTACCTATTCTATCTTCCAACAGATTTAGTGTTTCTGTTTTAATATTTAGATCTTTGATCCACTAAATATTCTCCATTTAAAGATTGCGTTCTGAGTAATCTTTCCTGACACAAACGCCTTCTTCAGGGGCATCAAAAATACTCACTGATCCCAGAAAAAAAAGGTTGTATGAGGGACTCCATGAACAGAGATTGGTAGTGTGGATGCTGAGAAGCCCCCATGATGAGTGATGTCTGTGATGAGAGCTTGCTCCCTTCCCATCCAGGATATTGATGTGGCTCTTTTTCTTGCTACTGAAATCTTATTCATTTTCTCAGCCTTTCTAACTGTTACCCAAAACTGTATCATGAAGCAAATCCTTCCTTAAAAGTGATACTTAAAATTCTGCTTTTCAAATTAGGTCCTAAGAGAAATTAAAATAATCACCCTATAGCTCAGCCTTGTGGGTTTTTTTTTAAATGTTCACTCTGCCATGAATGGAATAGAAATAAAAGTTTTAAAGATGAAGGCGGCATGTGATATATTTGTATACTACACTGCAAGTATTGCAAAGACAGTATTTTTGGCTTGTTTTTCCCTCCTAATCATTATGTTCCTACAATCTGTAACATTTCAGTTACCCAGTAAATACTTGTTGAGTGATTGAATAACGTAAAGGATAGACTCTTAGTTTCACATAATAGCTACCAGCTTCCAACTTACACCACCTATTTTCACTTTCACTGGCTTAGCTCATTATTTCTATATGTGGTTCATCTGGGAGGCTGGTAGTACTTGAATTCTCCACTGGGCTGTGATCTGGCTCCTGGGGTTGGGTTATTTCTTCGAGTCCAAAGTGGAAGACTGACTTCGGTTAACCATCTAGGCGAAACAAGAGAGTTGTAAGCAAGGTTCAGTCACTGAGTCAACGGCCTGGTTTGGTTTTATAAAGATTGTGATGAGGGGTGGGACAGAGGTAAGCGTTTCCTCTGATCCTGGAAGGAGTGTGGGCAGCTGTGGAAGGCACAAACCATAAGAGATGGTTAAAAAAACACACACATAGACCACTCTTGTGTGATTTGCTAATGTCCTACCTTCATACAAGAAAGGGAGCTCTGGGAGAAAATTACTGCTTGACAGTCTATCAGCTGGACATCTTTTACTGTGCAACCCAAAAGACTTCCCTCTCCATTGGCATCTCTCTGGTCGAAAATTTTAGTTTGTTCATACTGTCACAGCAATATAATTTAGAAAAACCAACTGTCTTCTGCTATGTTTTGAATGTGGTTTACCCCCTTGGCTCTCCCCTGTAACAGTGTTGACAAGCAGGAGGCCCTTAATAGGTGATCAGGTCATTAAGAAGGTCAAAGGTGGCTCTGGAGTGACTGGCCCCTAAAGAGCGGGTGCTCCTGGCGTTTTGCCCCTTTACCCAGGCTGCCTAGTCTTCCCCACTCCATGTGAGCGGAAACAGCATGAAGTCCTCACCAGAAAGCTGGCACGATGCTCTTGGACTTCTCTCCAGAGCCATGAGCCAAATAGACTTATTTCCTTTATAAATTGTCCAGCCTCTAGTGTCCCTGGCATAGTGACAGAAAACAAATGATGACATCCTGTGATTATTAGAGAAGCAGAAATAGGATTGTGTGATAAACCTAGAAATGTTTTTAAAAAGCTGTTGCTACAACTGTATTTCTAAAAAGTAAGACTATAAAAATAACAAGAAAGTGATAATCAAGGATTTACTCACACTAGCAAAAAAATGCATTCTTGCTTAACATTTCTGCATTTATTTCTTAATTAAAATATTTTTATATTAAGTATTACTCAAATCGTCAATAATTTTGAGCAGAAATAATAACATAAAAATATAACAATGTTGAAACAGACTTCCCTGGAGTCTGATATGAGTTTGTATGTACTCACATTATTAATTATTATGAATTGCTGTATCTCTGCTCTGTGTGTACATGGATTTGAAAAATACTTGATTATAGCAAAAAATAGTCATGACGGGACATGATAGATTATGCTTTGAAATATCACATCAGATTAAAACAACTGATCCCCCATTTCCCACTATGTTTTATATAAAATGACATATATTATAATTTCTAGTTTTCCATATTTTCTATCATTTAAAAGATAATGTTAATGAATTTATAAAATACAATATAAAACTATTTTTTCTTATGTTTCCAAATACTTTCCAAATACCATGCCTTTGAAAAAAATGTAGTCAGAACCAAGCAAAATGCTTCATATATAGGTATAGATCATCAAAAACTTGTTTGTGAACTAAATATATAAATTTGCATTATTAATTATAGTGCCTAATTGTTAGAAAGGAAATAAATGAAACCCACATTTCAGTGTTTTTATTACTTCTTCTGGCAAACTAGAAGGGAAATAAATAAAATATCAAAGTATTTCATTAAGAATGTCAAATGAAGAAAGAGCAATATGAGCTGCAGAGCATATAAAAATGGTTGAAAGAATTAAGATTTAAAAGTATAGAAACACAAGAACATGTAATGAAATGGAAATGAGTTTTTCCCAGTTGCAATGGATAGTGTGGGAGTATAAATTGAGATTTCAAGGAGCTTAACACAAAATAAGTATAGTCATGTAGTAGTTTTACTAAGGAAAAATGAGTTTCTCACAACAAAGCCATCATTTATAATTACAGAGTTAAACTCTAGTGGGGAATAGGGTGCTGCACTTAAACTGTTTGAATTTCAGAGTAGTTTTCTTGTCTATGCCAAGAGTTCTCTTCTCTTCTGCCAATTGAAAGAGATTTACTGGCAGAAAATGTCCTGATGTTACCTGACTACTAGAGATTGGGAATTGACTGTCTTCTCTGGTGTTTCTAAGTGGATATAATGATGTTGGGTGTCATTCTTCAAGGTAAAATATATAATATTCTAAAGTACAAATAATATTCAAATTAGATGAAGCTACTTAAAATTTCCTTTAATATTTAAAGTCATGGTACATATTACTAGGGCTATTTTTAAAATTTTCACTAGATGCAAAGGATTATGCCTGCACACATATCAATATCATGTTTCAATATCCTAAGTTCTTTTTCATCAGAGAAACATATTTTATGGATCTGAAGGGTCATATATCTATGCCAATACTCCTTTTCTGTGTTATCATTTGTATTTATGCTCATTTACATTTAGAGTTAATTTACTATATAATTGTCCCTTTTGGGGATTTAATATTTGAATATATTAGAAAAAATTCTGATTAGGAATGTAGTATAGATCTTTTCTTAAACATTTCCGGCCTTTCTGTTCTTTTCCATCATACCTCAGTCTCTTCTACATACCAAAATGGACTGAAAGCTTTGAATTAGAAACCCATCTCTCATCTCCCCCTCTTTCTTATCCCTTCCTTCCTTAGTTGTATGGAAAAGCATTTCCTTTCTCAAAATATGAGATGGAAGGTCATCCCAACTTCTAAAAAGATTATCTAGGAATTACAGAATTTAATTAGCTTGGGGTCATATAAGAATGGGAAAGTTTTTTTAAAGTCTTACCGAACAGGGCCACTGAAATAAAAACGAGTTAAGTCTTCAGAAGACACATTGTATCTAAAACTAGCACTGTGATTTAAGGAAGAAAATTTCCTGTAGTATCCTTTGGAGGTCAAGAGAATTACAACCAACTCAGAATGCTTTCAAACTTTATTAAGAAATGTGTGTATTCAATCAAAATACAACCCAGAAGAAGATGTACTAAAACACAAATACAAATTCTAACGGTTTAAAGAAACAGCTTATGTTGGAATGGGATTCACAAATTCAGTAACCAGCAGAGAAAGAATTTCTCACATATCCAATTTTCAGTGGACTCCAGAATTATCCAAAATATAAAGCCAAAATATCTTCAAGAAATATATAACAAAAATGGCAACCTATAGTATTATCAAATGAAGATTCCTAGAGGCATGAGCTTAGGAGCATTCCTATTTGTGGAAGCACAATCCAGCCAATCTGCAGGATGAAACTTGTACTCTCCAGAGGAACAAGGGAGTAGCTACAGGCCTGAAGTCTCTACTCATCTAGCAGAATAGAAGCAATGACTCCGTGGGAACTGTGGATAACTTTCCTAAAGTAAATCAGAAGTAAAGGAGCAGTAAATGAGGCGATGAGCAAGGTCTTTGATCTGTGAAGCAGTTATCCTTGTCTTGTTTTCAAGTCCTGAAAAACCATGTCTCTACCTCTACAGGCATTCTACTTGCACAGAGATTCAGTGTGAAGTAGTGTGTTTTCCTAGATGACATAAAATTTGCATTTTTGGTAATCATTTTTATATCTTATATTTTCCTAGTGAAGAAGTAAAAATGAAGACAAGTACTACTTAATAGCAGATGTGCAGTAAGCAAGGGACTATTATTACAGGAGAGTAGGGCTTTTGATTTCTCAGCTGGACATGAATCTTGACGTTTTGTTACAAGTAACATAAACTTTTCTTCTGTAAAAAAACAGGAAAGTTTGCTTTTCTTCATTTTTAAAATGGCTTGATTATACTTTAGCTCCCTTAAGTTGTAAATTACATAAAATATAGATCATATTTGATTTGAATTAATGAAAATTACCTAATGCTATATTGAGAGGTATCAACAACAGAAATGAAAGCCATTTATGTTTGTAGTTTGCTTTATAACAAACAGCATGTCCTTTTTGATAAATTTTGAATTATAAAACTTCTCATTTACTGTCTTTTACCTAGTGTCTAGAAAGAGTAGACAACACTAAGTGGGAGCCGTTCAACATGTACTTGTTGAGTAAATGAAGCACAAAACTGAGAAAAGTATAGATCAGCTACACACCTTGCTTATTTGATAGACTTTTATTGGTATAATGCTATTTGAGCTACCACTCTGCCCAGGTTACTAGAACATCCATAAAGTTTCAGAAAGTTGAAAATATATTTCAATCAATATTTCCTGAAAAAATGCAATATATCTCTCCCTTTTACCATCAAATTTTATTTATTCTTTATCTTCTTAACTGCATTCTGTCTGCACTCAGTATTCAACAAAGAGTTTACTTACTAAATTTTTTTATTTCAGAAGAGAAGATATTTTATAGATAAAGAATTCTAGCAAAAATGACTTTTTATAAGCAGAAGTTATTTGGAATTTAGACTCAAACTTTTGTACCTTTCAAACTTACCCAGTATCTGCAGCTGTCTTTTCACAAAACCTAAATAAATATCCAGGGAAAGGCATCTAATCAGAGATGAAATAATAAATTTCATAAATTTAGAGGAATTCACTTAATTTTTAAAAATTCTTAAATTTTAAAAACAATGGAATGGATTTGTCCAGAAGTACAGTCTTAACTCTTCTTTGAGCAACTTTTCTTTCTAATTGATCTGCTAAGACCTTGGACGTATAACCTATTTATATACAAGATCAGTGTTTTAAATTAAATTGTTGGATCAGAGTTCGGTTCCAGTAATGCCCAAGTAGTTGGGATTGAACTAAGCCCTCACTGGTTGCATTATACAATATGGACATAATAGAAAAAAGCAATCGCTAAAGGGACTGGTGAACAATTAGAGTAAATACGAATTGACTGGATAGCAGTCCTTAAAGATGGAGGAGACAGAAGCTCTACATTAACCCATCTTCTCCCTGAAAATATTCTCCAGTTCACTGCAGCAGAGGGTAGTGGGATCCAAGCTCAAAATAGTAATCCTTTTAGACTGAGGAGACCCACCTAGAGATGGGACTGTCAGAGTTGCTGGATCCTGAATGTCTTGGAAAAGGGGGAATTCAAGCAGGGGGAGCCTAAATATATCTGCAAAGAAATGCTTTTTTCAAGTTAAGGACATGCTGCTAAGATATGCATACATACAGCATAGGATTCCAAGAAAAAAAAAAAAGAGAGAAAACCTCAATTGAAATCAAAATTTAGAAGGCTAAAGAGCTAGGCAGAGATTTCAATAACTGAATAATGCTGTGGAATGAGAAATTAAATCCACATAATTTTGTATCTCAGTCTGTTTAGACTGTGATAATAAAATACCGTAGACTAGGTGGTTTAAATAACAGAAATGTCTTTTCTTACAGTTCTGGAGGCTAGCAGCCTGAGATGGTTAAACACTAGTGAGGGGTCCCTTCCCCACTTCCAGACCACAGCTGCCTGCTCACTGTATTCACACCTGCTGTTGTCATTGTTGTTGGTGATGTGTGTGTGTGTGTGTGTGTGTGTGTGTGTGTGTGTGCGTGTGCGTGGGGGTATCCCTTCTTATAAGGGAACTAATGCCATTATCCAGCCTCATCTTTATGACTTCCTCAAAACCTAATTACTTCCCCAAAACTCCATCTCATACTAGGGGCTATGACATATAAATTGGTGATGAAATGCACAATTTAACCTGTAGCAATGGGTATTTGTTTCCTACTGCTATTGTAACAAATTAGCATAAGTGTACAGTCTTAAAACAGTGAACAAAATTTCCTTACAGTGTGTAGGTCAGAAGTCTAAAATGGGTTCTTACCAAGTTAAAATTAAGTAGTCAGACGAGTAGCATCCTTTCTTGAAGTTTCTAGGGGAGAATCCATCTTCTTGCCTTTTCCAGTTTTTAAACTGTCTGGAGACAGTTCCATCTTCAATTTCATTAAAGAGCTTAAGGAGTAGTGTCATTAGATCTCAAAATTTCTTGTAGAATTCAGCTGTGAATCCATCAGGACCTGGGTTTTTCTTTGTTGGTTGGTTTTTAATTACCTCTCCAATTTCAATGGCTGATATTGTATTATTTAGTATTTTTATTTCTTCTTGATTCAGCTTTGGTAATTCACATTCACATTTGGTAATTCACATTCATTCTAGGAATCTGTCCATTTCTTCAGTGTTTTCCATCTTTTTTGAGTATAGGTTCTTTAAGTAGGTACTGATGATCTGGGTTTCTGCAGGGTCAGTTGTGAGTTCACCCTTTTCATTTTTAATTGCATGGATTTGAGTCTTTTCTTTCCTTTTTTTGATAAGATTGGCTAGGGGTTTGTCAATTTTATTTCATCTTTCAAAGAACTAACTCTTTGATTCATTGATTCTTTGTATTGTTTTCTTAGTCTCAATTGCATTGATTTCAGCTCTGATCTTTATAATTTCCTCTCGTGTAAGAGCTTTGGGTTTGATTTGTTCTTCTTTTTCTAGAAGTTTACGGTTCAACATTAGGTTGTTTACTTGAGTTCACTGTTTTCCTGATGTGGGAATTCAATGCTATGAATTTCCCTTGTAGTGCTGCTTTCATTGCATCCCATAGGTTCCTGTATGTTATATTAGCATTATCATTTAATTGTAGAAACTGACTAATTTCTTCTTTAATTTCATCTGTGACCCATCTATTGTTCAGGAAGATGTTACTTAATTTCCATGTATTTATTTAGTTTTTGTGGTTTCTTTTGCTATTGATCTCAAAATATTCAAACAGGAAGGAGAACTAGGGAGGGAGGAGGGGGAAAGAAAGGAAGGGAAAAAGAAAAAAGCAAAAAAGGAAAAAATGGAGAAATGTAAATAAAACATTTGTAAATAAGGAGGGGAAGAGGAATTGAAGGGAGGGGTTGGGAGGGGAGGAAAAACCAAGATATATCACGTACAGGTACAAATTAACTATGATGAATGTGATCATTATGTATATCTAAAATGTACCAATAAATCTTCTTGGTTCAAAAATATTGCCAAATAATATTGTTGTGAATTTAGTGTTCAATGTGATGATTTGAGATCTATATATTTGTTGTAATGATTACCAAAATCAAGTTAGTTAACACATCCATCTCCTACTTGCTGTTTTGTTTTGTGGTTGTAAATGCTTACTGAAATTTTCAGTACACAGTTCTGTATTGATAACTATAGTCACCAGGTTGTACATTGGATCAAAGTGGTTTATAGTGTTACTCTTGGAAAGACAGAATAGAAAGTAGACAGATACTTTTCATTTTTTTGGTTAAGGGTTTTACTGTAAAACATTTGTGTTTTTTAACCTTCTGTATATTTTCCTTAATTTCATTATTATGATACTGTTCAGAAAAGAGCTTATGGAGTGAGGTTATGAAGTATTATTTTATTTCCTTCTTTATACACATCTATAAAAGAGCAGAAGACTGAAGTGCTGGTCTGGAAGGATGGGTAGAGGCCCTGCTGCTCAGTCAATCTATAATATTAGCACTGCAGTACACGGTATTAAAGATGTATGCAAAACACCGAGTGAATAAAAGCAATGGCTTTTTGTTTTGTGTTGTTTTAGTTTCATAAAAGGAATTTCATTCAAGGAGTCTTTACCCTCAAGTCTTTTAAAAGCTCTTTAAGAAATGTTTCACTCAAGTAGTGCTGGCAGGATCAGTAAGTCCTCGGCACTCTGTGTGAATGGACGTTCTTTCTTGACTAGTGTGTCATTGGAAAACTTTTGGAGACATTTTAACTAAATATATTAAATGACTTCATCATCGGAAGCCCCCTGTGTACTTTTCAACAAATAGCCTGGTAACCTCACAGGAGCAGGAAATGAATTAAAATCGTAAAATGTAATAAACATTTCAAGTGAGTTACCACATCTGCACCAGCCTGTAACAGTGTGGAACCCTGGCAGCTCCTGCCAGAATAATTTACAGGACTCAACTGACTTCCTGGCTACCAGGTGGGAAACATGCAAGAATGGGAGACCTCATGGAGTTTAAAACAAGAGTCCTTGCAAAGAGGTAGCTGGAGAATGCTGGGAAGCACACGAAGAATGCGGTCCTCTACCTAAATTACCTTCATGAACATTACTCTCCAAAGAGCTCTATTCTGCTGGAATCTCCTAGTCAATCTGTGAAGGAATCAGCAGCTAAAAATAAAAACATCAACAAACAACTGAAACAAACAACAAATAAGCAATACTCCCAGCCAAATAGTTTGTATTTTGAAAGTTTTATTATCAAGAAACTAGTAGGGAAAAGTGAAATGATACTTCTAGAATTGTAATGATTTTCCACTTAACTTTTTTGTTTCCCTTTAAAAAATATTTTAACTACCATTTTCATGACTTTTAGAATGCACTGAGTCAGAGAAGCCCTGATTTAGTCCACTGTGTGCTGCCAGAACAGAGACAGAAGTATTAACGCTGTCTCTTATGCCATTTATAAAGTGAAAAAAAGAATGTATTTGTGCTACTTAAAAGGGAAGCTGAAGTAATAGTAAAAACAGAGCAGGTAGTCTTCATATTTCAAAGGCAAGTTCTTCAAAATATGTGAGTCACTGAAACTCTAATCACTGTTTCCCATAGAAAGAATGTGAAACCGTGTGAAGGTTCACAGAAGGAAGAGTGCCGTGCTATTATTATTGCTTATTTCACATTTTAACATTTGGAAAAAATAGATTCTGGGACTCCGAGTCAAGATTCTTCAGTGCACATAACAGAAACCAGCTAGGTGGCTGACTATGAAGTGGGAATTCATTTGAAGGAGACAGGCTCGTCTCTCAGAACCCAGGAGTGTAGGCTGCCTGAGAACTGGGATGAGGAACTAACCGTAAAACCATCAAGTGTCCACCCAAAGTCCAAATGCTTGGCAGAATGTCAGTTCTGTGGGGAGAACTCAGGTCTTTGGGAAAGTAGTCTTATGTAGTACAGAAATCCACAATAGCATGGTATCCAAAGATGATAAAACTGGCCCAGGGGACTTCACCTTTAGGGCAGCAGTTGGTAATGGTACTAGCATGAAGGACGTCATATAGCTGAGAGAACAGGGCAGCTGCAAGTACACCTCATTAACTCCTCCTCTTTACAGATGAGAAAATGTTTCTCAAAACTTGCAGCCCATCAGGTCAGCATGTCTATAATAAGAAACACACAGTAATGGAAAAATTGCATCGATTTCTGGTATCACTTCTGTTGTTTATGTAATATATACACATGTTCTTTATAGTTGTGGTCTGCTAAGCCTTCACAAAATACTTTTACAGATATTTTCAAACTTAATGAAATTGTAATGATGAAGAGAAGTTTCCCTTCAGCCCTCTAAATGGTCACTACAATAAACTGACCATGATAAAATAGGAACAAAGACATAAAAATGTATCAATGTACAAACTGGGGAAATCACAATAGAGTCCACATCCCAAACAATTTAGATGCTTATATATTTCACTTCTATAGAGGTGGGAGAGAATAGGGTTGCATACAATTTTGAGGGGTTGAAGTGATTGTTACAGGAACTTAATGAACAGGGAAAGCATGTAATGGCCTGGGCCTCATCTGTGCCACAGAACTGACAATGATTTTAAGTGAATCTCTTTGGAACTTTGGGAATGAAATAGAGAACAACAGAGTGGGACAAAATCTGTCCAGGTGTGTTGACAGAATGCAGTGTCTCTTCTGGTGACATGAATTTAATTCATGGAAATTCAGGAAAGGACTAAAGGTAATTGTTTTCTTCCTTGAAGGTCTATGCAGTAGGCAGACAAGAAGCTATCGGAAGAAAATGTCTGCAAACATTGCATGCTAAACTCTCTTAATTTAAAATAATCAGTATTAAAAAAAATAAATAAATAAAATAAAATAATCAGTATTAATGTCACATTTTGAGGTGACAGTCCCTGGACTCTCTCAATATACATGAGTTCATGTGATTCCCATATCCATCTCAGTTTATCAGCACTTTTTCTAATTTTGTAGGGTAGAAAACTGAGAGTCCAAATAAATTGTGCTGAGGCTAAGAAACTGTGATGATAGTCTCTTAGTGAGACTGTAGCTTCTGTGAAATGTCATGTGTCCTGAACTAATATTTCCTTGCTTTAATGGGACATTTGTTTTCTTTCTTAAACAGCAAAGTAGCATTAGGACCACAGGTATGATTTTCACAGCAAAGCATTTGTACAGTAGAGAAAGCAGCTACGTGGATGATGCACTATTAAAAATCCAATGGTCAGCAAACTCTGACATCAGCTTCCTCCTATGTTCCCTTTCTGTGATCCCCACCTGACTTTATATTTCATGTGCTCATTCCTGTCGATGTCAAGGATACATTATGGTATTATCATACAAAGACCAGCTCTCCCCAGAATTATTTCAGGATGGAGCACATTTTTTAAAATCAGCCTGAAATGTATATGATCACTTAAACCACCCTGAATCATCTCAACATATTTCACACTTTCAGTCTGTAACTGAAAGTCTTAGATATTGCCTTATATGTAAGAGGATCATTCCATAACCTTTTGGGATAAATGTTTCCTTTCTGATTTAATTTATCCCTTGATTCTCTCAAAATCCCTTGTGTTCCAGGTAGGAATTTTTCCTTCAGCTATGATGAATTTCTATTATAAGCAAGGTTCATGTCTCTTGACAGACCTCTACTTTCATTTCTCTTGCATATGTATTCAGGAGTGAAATCACTCATCATGTATAAAGCGTATTTTCGGCTTTATTACTAGATCCTGCTAGTTTTTCACTGTGTGCTCTTGTTCCTAATATATGACTTGCAAGTTACTCTGTAACCTCTCCAAAACATAATGTAAAGAATTACTCCACTGTGATTTTAACTTGACTTGTGTAATAAGTAATTGTTTTGAGAACTTGTGGTTTGGGTCCGTTAGATATGATACCCTCTTTTGTAAAGTGCCTATTCAAGTGTTTTGCTCATGGCTTTCCACTGACTTGTGTTTTTTACATTCTTCTGTAATAGCCATTGGTGCACTGTGTGTTTGAATATTTTATCATATACTGTATGTATAATGAACCCATTTGCTAGAACCTGGCTTGCCTTTTCACTTTCTTAATTGTGTTTTTGATTAAGAGAATTTTAAAAAATTAAGTCATAGTCTACCCATCTTTGGTTTCATGGTTTACACCTTCTGGGTAATATTTGGGTAATATTTTGTTTGCCTACTCTGAGGTCAGGACGATATTCTGCAATGTTTTTCTCCAATGGTTGTACTGTTTTACCTTTCACCTCTAGTTCTGCAAAGTGTCTAGGACTAAAATCTGCATATGGTATGACGCAGGGGCCAAGATATTCAGTTGGTCAAGAATTGTTCGTAGGATTGAGTAGGGAGAGCTACAGACTGATGTGTGGCTCTGAGAGTCTCATTCAGGCTGATGGGACCAGAGCAAAGACTAACAATCAAGGGGTCTGCTCTTCTACAGGAATGTTCATTGAGTATGTCTGCCATGCTCAGTCACTGGCTGAGAATGTTCTAGAGAGAGCATGGCTTTGGGAATTGTGCAATTGGAGGCTGTCTGCCAACTGTGTCTCTCCCAGCAAGTGCTCTCTTGAAGGGGGATCTGAGTATTGCATTTCCCTGCAGCCACTCTGCTTAAATACTCATTCTTTTTCTCTATAATCTGAAACCTATTGAGCATAGTTTAGTTTTTGTTTTTTCTTTTACGAGCTTCTGACTAGCAACACCAGTATCTGCGTCAACTATGGGTATATTTCTAATGTCTGTTGTTTCTTTTATTTTATTTAATTTTTTTTATTTTAAACCAAGAACATGTATTAGTACATTCTACATACAATGGTCACATTCCTTACATTAATTCTGTACCTATACATGATGTATCTTGGTTCTCCCCCCTCTTCCCCCCTCCCCTCTGCACCCTCCCTCCCTATTTACAGCAGGTTCATTCATCATTTTCCATATTTTCCCATTCCCTTCTCTCGCCTGTTGCCTTTCTGCTTTTCCCCTTCTTTCCTTCTAGTACTCCTCTCCTCTGCACACCATCCTCCTTTTATATAATATCTATTACACCTCTTTGTCCTTATTTACAATTATGGTCTCTCATATCAGAGAAACAATTCGATGTGTGCTCATGAGTGTCTGATTTATTTCACTTAAGAGTATGTTCTCAAGAAACATCCA